>BLKR01003614.1:0-80000 GCA_011170035.1 Teleogryllus occipitalis | reverse complement strand
TTAAGAATTTTATTATTCAACTGAATATAAATTCTCTTATTCCGGCCAATTATTTTTATTATTTCACTTTAAATTCTGATAATGCTCCGCGAGATCCTCACGATGACACCATAATGAAGATCGAAGATCACTATGTTTATGCGCAACATTTACGTAGTTTTTGGGCGAAGCTGATTCGAGATTAATTGTTGCAAGCGCGTGACGCGAACGCTGAAGTTACTGCAACCTACATCTTGCGCGTCGAACACGTTCCGATTATCTACTTGATGTAGACTCAACCTGTATCGCACAGTGTTACAAGTGTTGTAGAACCTGTGGTCTTCTGGTACACACAAAAGTCGACCATTGCATGGAGTGAATATACATTTTCACGTCAAAAGGAGAAAAATAAGAGTCACGAATCAAAAATTGAAGTGGAAGAGGAAATAAACTTCGATTAAAATGAGGTGAAGTGGAAGGGTCACGATAAAATCCGAATATTATTTCCGGGCACGTCACCTGCTATGGTCATTAGTCCCGTTAGTGTAGTAAGTATTTTATTCTGGGAGGTGGCGGTGATTCTTTACACAACGGATGGTGGGATCCCGTGCTGACCTTCACTGCGGCTCGCGGGAGATCTCCCCCTCCATGGGGAGAGCTCCGCTCAGCGGGGCAAGCTTAGAGCTGCCGACAGGTCTCCCGTCATGTGTGTAAGTGTAATGCATGTAAGTGTAAGTATGTAAAGGGAGAGGATAGAATAAGGAGGAGGAAAGAAGATCGCGCGCAGTCCGTTTCTTAGGGTACTGCTCCGACATTCATCTGATGTTGACCGGAGAAAACTACCGATCAAAGCCGCCTGCCGCTAGAATTCTCCCCCAGAGAGCGACTTAATTCGATCGGGCTATTTAGCTTGTGTCAAAAATCCTGATACCGTCAGGACCTTTCTCCGTCAGACCGACCTCCCCTTCTTTCCCTCTCTCTCCTACCTTCGCTCTTTTTCACTTTCTTTTTCTCCCTTTCCCCCTGACTTCCCCGTCTCTCTCCTCCTTTCTCTTTCCTCCTCTCTCATTCTTTCATTATCTCTTTCCTTCTCTCTCCATTTCCTTTTCTCACTTTCCCCCTAACATTTCCCTCTTTCCCCCTCTCTTTACTCTCCTCTCTTTTACCTTCTTTACCCCTTTCTCTTTTTCTCTTTTCGCCTCTCTTATCTTTCCCATACATTTCGGCGATTCATTTTTATTTATTTCGATAATTTTGATTCACTGGCGGAAAATACACTTTTTTAATACGACATTAAGACCTACTGTTGACTAGTTTCTGAACTAGTACTTACAGATCGCTTGGGCGGGAGGGAATTAATGACTGTTGAGGCTGTGAATCATGAGTATTTAGAGAGAGCTGCAGATTTTCGGGTCGAATCAAGATCGTCTTTTTAATCCTTTGACGCAAGGGAACGTTCTGAAGACAGTATTTAAGAACTATTGTTATACCTCAGCGTAATAAGTATTGAGTATTGAAGAAGTTGTCAGTATTACCTTGTCTGGGCAAAAAGAAAATCGTTTTCTCTCGTAATCCGTGCGTGAGAGCATAGCTTGCACGCCAATAATCCTGCTGGGGTCGCAACACCAACGCTACACAATTGACTGTCAGTGCCCTCGGCAGGAGAGATGCGTGCGCATTAACAGCTCTTAACTCGAGCGAGGCGAGTCGCCACGACACTGTTCGGCGACCTGCTTCTCAGACAATGCGATCCCATCGCTTCTTCATCTGGAAAGGCGTGTGGTTCTCGGAATATATCGCCAATATGCAATGTTGTCATTTTGGTCGTTCTTCGTTTCTGGTCCGTGGCGCGCTCTCATGGTCATCATCGGAAGCAGCAGATCAAAACTTCAAGCAGTTCAGTCCTTTCAAAGTGATTCATACGAAAAATGTATTGCCTTTCTTTCTGGAAGCCCGCCCGCGGTTATTTCAAGACGGCATGTTTGAAATGTATACCCTTTGCTGTTAATTAGCACCAAAGAATTGCTACAAAAGATTAAATTCCAAGTGCGGCGCCAAATTTGTATTAATATTGGGCGCCTGTATGCCAACAATCACTTTAATATTATTTTATTATGATTAATGGCAACAAATTTTAATAAATTGGGCAAGTAAAGGAATTTATAAAATATATAAGAGGGGAAATGACATATTATTGCCGAATACCAACATTACAATTCGGCAACACTGTGATTGTCAAGAAAGAAAATATATTTAAAAAAATGTATAAAATATAGACATTCTTTATATTTAAGCTAAGAAAACCCGTGATTTTACATTTTATAAAAATTGTATGTATTTAAAATAATGCATTTTCATTATTTATTCCCTATATTTCAGGATCCTAAAGTGGGTTACCTATTTTTTTAACACTGTTTACATTTTCTTGCTATTTTGTTACTGTTGAGGGGGGGACTTTCAAGGTAAATTTTGAATTATTAAACTTTTTCAAATTATCTGGTAATTTTTTTTATCACAGATAACGGATTATTTTCCTAGGTTCAGAAAATGTTTATAAAGAAAATATAAAAAGAGTGAATCTGGAGATTCGTTGCATTGCTATTTTTTGCAAAATTATCATTTTGCCTAAGAGGTTTTGCTTTGCAAGACACACAGTCAGTTTCCCAATAAATAGTATTATTGATTACAAAAATTATACAAATTTAATTATTCAAATACATTGTTTCTCAGTAACATGGTCACAATTTGGATAGCTGTACGTCTGCGGAACATATTCTCCGATCGTAAGTGCATCCAACAAGGTGACGGGCAAGGTGACAATTATAAAAATTATACACATTGGCATTGGGTGGAGAACCGTGACACTTTTGTGTGCAATAAAAAGAAAGAAATGGCTATAGGCAGGGATAACTGCAAATTCACTAAGTTGACATTGGAAATTCGAAAGAAACCTAGCATCTGACAAAAAATTATTTGGTTCCGGAGATAGTGCTCGTCACATCCTTTAAATACAAAAAAATAAGTATTCCCCAAAAAATAAGACTTAAACAACATAACGAATGTCACTGTGGCTTCAATTCATTCGTAAATAAAACTATTAGTTTATATTAATGCGAAAGAAAAGGAAGCGGTCATTATCTCCTTGTTATGAGGCCTTACAACAACAGGTTACAAGCAACAATGACCGCTAATTCGTATGAGATACACATTTTGCCAATCAGCATTGTTGATACCGCTAGCAAGGAAACGAAAATAGATAAAATATAATACTTAGCCTCTGGGGATGGCTAATGGGAAACGTACTAACTTTCCGTGCTGTGGTCCCGGGTTCGATTCCCAATCGAGGCAAAAATAGAGTTGTAGTTTTGTGCGTGACGAAGAAGCTCAAGCAGGCGGTTCTTGCTAGTTACGGCAAAGAGAATACTTCATGTTCGCCTCATGTCGCTCTTACCCCCAAGCAAGGGAATTTAAGAAGGCCCACACATTGAGGACATCGGTAGCTTGCCGGCGAAGTCCTACTACCGACCCAATAACGCGAAATACATAAATACATACAACTATAATATTTTTATATACATCAAAATTACTCGGTTTTTACGTACATTATTTTTATTTCTACATCTTATTAATCTAAGCGAAATCATCTATTCCTTTCACATTTAACTCAACTAAAGGACACAATTCAAAACAGGTTTTTAATTATTTCTTAAAGAATAATTTTAAAACTTATAACCAATGCTCGAAGAAGACACGAACAAAGAAATATGAAATAATCTACAAATTCTAACTTACATAGCATCCAACTGCTTAGCATCACTATTCATTTAATGTCCAGAAAGCGCAGTAAATTATGAGCGGTCTACTATTTTTGTCGCCAAATTACATGACCTTGTTTGAAGATCGGTTTTTGAAGAACACATTTCATTAAGAAAACAGAATGGCACTGACTTTCTCGTAGCAAATTTTTCTAATTTCCTTGGTGTCCTTTAAGATCCTGCTCTATTCTCTGGCCATTTGCCATCCCCAAAGTACAGTTTTTGGACATTTTCACAACTGTTTGCTTTCCTAATAGTACAACCGAAATATTATTTCAAGAATATTAAAGAAGAGTAAAACCTAGTCCTAAAAAGAAATTTTCATTGAAAAATCTGTAGCAGTTTTTAAGAAAAAGGCGATTAAGTATTACTTCAAATTCGAAATTTCAAGATATTTTTCACAGGAATCGATTGAATTTTCGTAAAATTTCATTTAAAGTCATTTGAAGCACACCCCTTCACAATTGCAATAATGTACACAAATTGCTCGAAATGCTTATTTTATCGCCGTGAGAGATAATTGAAAAAAAAGCAAACATTTGTGTAATTTTGAAAGAACCAAAGAATACACCAAAATGAACTTTATATCATATAAAACAGTGCAATTAGCGGTATCCATAGGAAAAGTTTGAAATAAAAAATTGGAGCCCTTTTTGAGAAAATGGCGTGTGAGCGTTTCTGAAAATGCGGTATTTTGAGATGATGTTAAGTGAAAACAGTTGAGATTACGAGGAACTTTATATGCCATTATTTAAAGCAAATGTACTCATACATTCAATAATGTGAAGAAATTGCCTCTAATGTAAATATTACCGACATGAGATACAAATAAAAAAAATACTTTTTGAAATTTTTGAAAAAACAAACGAATAGAGCAATATGGCCTTTATGTCATGTTCATTCATAATACATAGGACCTATGTATTATGAAAATAGGACCATACACTACCCCTACCAACAGGTAGGGGTAGTGTATGGTCAACAACTTTCTTCGGAAGGAAAAATCTCTATCTCAAATTTTGTAGTTGTAGAAAGACGCCGAAGAAAATCCGAACTTTTGCAATTTTCGAATGTTCAGAATTAACCGTGAAAATTGGACATATGCCACATTTATAAGTGTATTTTACTCTATTATTTCAAGAAAATTTAAAGAAAAAATTTGGAACAGTTTTTGAGAAAATTTTGAAAATGTCCGGGGACTTGATGTAAGGTACCCCCAAATTTTAGAGAATGTTTTTGAAAATTTCAAAGTTCCAACTAGAGCCAGATGGACAGGGTTTTTTTCAATTTGGAAAAAATCCTACGCATGGTTTTAGCACTAGTAGTGTTCACAGATGGACGGACGGACGGACGGAGGGACAGAGACGAACGGACGTTTTGCTTTCAATTGGTTTTTCAGTATTGATACTGACTCACAAAACAGGGATTCTGGCTACACCATGTGTTAGGGTATGTTTTTCTCTTAATTTAGCAACTGGATTTATCCACTTTTTCGTTATCAGGGTCCAGCAATGACCTTTTTCCTGCCGAAAATCCGCCGTTTTTCGTGCAGTATTACAAAACTATCTCCATATTACTCCGTACGTATGCGAGAAAACCAAAAGAGGGAAAAGTTTAAACAGAGGTGTACGACAAGGAGTCCTAATCTCCCCACTGTTATTTCTTTGTCTGCTAGAGGAACTCGTTAGGAAAATAAATCCTAATTTTGAATTAATCATAGATGGACAGAAAGTCAGCAATTTAAGGTTTGCGGATCACGTGATAATTTTTGAAAAATCAGCCATAGTGTTGGAAACACTATGAAAAAAGAATGTATGAAACACTATGAAAAAAGAATGTTAAAAACTGGCCTAATAATTAACGCAAAGAAAACAAAAATAATGACGAACAGCCCATGTCCCCTATTAAAATAAAAGATTTAAACACAGAATACGTCAGCGGCTACCTCCACCTGGGTCAAACAGTGTCATTCGAAAACAGGCTGGAAAAAGAAATTAAAACTAGAATCTCAAAAGCTTGGAAGAAATTTTGGTTTCTAAGTTTCATTCTGAACAAGAAAGCATAAAGAATAAGAAAACGATATTTCATTCCTGTATACTGCCAACTATACTTTATGGGGCACAGACATGGTCACTGAACGCAAAACAAAACAACCCTATATGACATTTTGACAAAGAAAAATCGAAAGAAAAATGCTAGGAATCACGCTCCGAGACAGGATAAGAAATGAAGATCTTCGCAAGAGAACGAAATTAAAAGATGCATGTTTAGAGGCAAGGAAAATTAAATGGAGATGAGTAGGTCACATAATGCGAATGTATCCGAAGAGATGGACACATCGAGCTACTATATGGGTCACAAGACTACGGAAAAGGAGGGTGGGACGACAAAGAACTCGCTGTGAATAAAGTGAACAGGGGTCAATAATATAGACAGTGAACAATTCGCTTTGAATAAACGCTCTCCAGGACTAGCTCACCTGAAAGCGGTTATAATTTTGAGCCACCCCACTATTGAAGTGGGAGGCCTTGCCCAACATTGGGATCAATGGCTTTAATGTATTGTGTTGTAATGTTTTAGTTGTAAGAAGACGGTGAAAACATTTTTTTTTCAAATTTCGAAAAATCAGAGTTTTCAACCAACATGAGACCTGCGTCATTCTCTTAAACGTTCTTCAGACTATCCAATAGCAAAATTTAATCAAAATCGATGGTGCCATTTTTTTGAAATTTTCGAAAATATCCCAGGGGATTCATGTTAAGTACCATCCAAAATTAAAATACCAGTTTCAAATTCAAGGGGCCGCGACATCAGCCAGATCAATTGGGGAATATCAATTTTGGAGAAAATAGGCCGAACGATTTAGCCGTTTGTGTTGTTCAAAGACCGACAGACGGACAATTTTGCCATCAATCGATTTTTCGGTGTCAAGGACTCATAAAACATGGATTCTGGCTACACCATGTATTAGAGGATTTTTTCTAAATTTAGTAACTGGACTTATCCACTAATTCGTTACCAAGTCTCTGTAATAAATGTTTTTTCTGCCGAATATTCGCCATTTTTCGCGCTGCATTATATAACTTTCTCTTCTTAAGGAGTTCCTTCTTAAGCGCGTGAAAGTAAAAATTAGTAAGAGTATTTACAGATTTTGCTTCACAATTACTAAATCATCCCTGTACAGTATTTGAGTAACTCCCGAGTGTGCGGATGTTCATATTTCTGGATGTGCGATTTCGTCATTTTCCGTACACCAATCTACACATGAGCCGTCATTCGACGCGTCTCGGTTTCCTGATGTGGAACTGATAACATTTGTTAGAAAGATTCAAAGAAATTTCCAAAAACCTTTTTTGCTTGTTATGGTGCTGCGATCTTAACGATTGTGCCGCGAATTAAGTCAACGCCACCTAAATAGATCTATGTAGGTGGCGTTAATTAAACTCCAGTGCATGTGCATTCGAAGGGAGAAAACAAACTCGTTCTACTGGCATTGGTAAGTCCAACGCCAGATACTGAAAGAACAAAGCAATGCAAGAAAGAAATGACGTATGAAAGAAATTTTCAACACAATAAAATACTTTTAAAACAGTTTAAAGCGACGCCACATTAAACTAGCATAGCATATTTACACACACACACACACACACACACACACACACACACACACACACACACACACACACACAAATGAAAGTTGAAATACTAGGTTATTAAAGAAAACTTTCGGTACGCTTTTGGAGTGGTTTATGCCAACTGTGCCCCGTTCAACACAAAAACTTATTGAGCAGTTCACGCATAGGTTCTTGGTATACATGTCACATCTGCGAGGTTGGCTGTACTTTGCCAGCTGTACAACCATACGTCGCAAGACGGGTTGTGTCGGGGAGCGAGGAGGGATCGTCGCCGTGCGAGGGCTGTCGAGATTAATAGCTGGCAGGCGGGCGCGCGCCCCGCGCTGAATGCGGCGCCAGACGCACGCGCCCTCATTAATGCGCCGGCCACAGGCCACAGTGCGTTCGCGCCCTGCCTCGCCCCGTTCTCTTCCTCGTGGATTTATTCACAGGACTACGTGTGCATGTACGTACGTTGCAATGTATGTATACAATAAAGCTGAATATTCTTGCGATTGTGAGAGAAAGGTGTCAATTGATAGGTTTGAAACAAAATGTTAGAAACTTAAAATCAATGTGTTTGAACAGGCTTGCAAATTAGACGTTTTCTTAATCACTGCCGTTATTTTGGAGTTCTGTAATACATCTCTTGATCGATATTAATAACCAGAATCTCAGCGTAAAGATCGATTTGAAGCCGTTATGTACTTTAAAATTTCCGCAAGGCCTGATCGAAACGCGAATGCACCCGCCAAGGACAAAATTAAAGTTCGGAGCAATGTGCGTGGGGAAGTGGAACTGGTCCGAGGACATCGCTCAGCGCCAACGAGAACCGGAGAGGGTGGGTGTGGGGGCCGTCGAGTGCGGGCGAGCGCTCCTCCGTAGCATCAATATTCCTGCGGCCTCCCTCCCCAGTAATCCTTCCTTTATAAGAGGCAGCGGTGGCTGCCGCGACAGATGAGCCTGGGGGGGGGGGGACGAGGCGGCCGCCGCGGTGGACAGCGGGCACAGCGACTACCGCCAAGCACGGTTGACGCGGGGGGGGGGGGCGGCGCGGACGTCCCAGCTGTTGGGGTGGGGGCGGAAGCCGATGAGACATGTATAAGCGGAGAGATGGAGAAGAGGAAGTCGGAGAGGAGACAGGTGGGGAAGAAGAGGAGACCTGAGAGGCGAGGACGCCGTAGAACGTATGAGGAACGCGATGGAGATGAGAAAGTGAGGAGCGATGCATGTTGGTTGAGTGCGGGGGGGGGGGAGACGTGGGGATAGGCGTGCTATACGTCAGTGGCGTAGGTGGCGGGGAGTGCTTGGTTTGGCGGAGGAGGCAGGAAAGGCTTGGTAGGATGGGCAGACATGGGAAGTGGGGAACGAGTTGGTGGGTGGTGCGGAGGAGATGGAAGTGGAAAAGGTGTCGGCAGAGGCGAAGCGCGGTGGCTGGTTGGGCCATTCGTAAAGATGGCAGATGCGGCAGAAGAGTTTTAGGAAGCTTCAGGTTGATGGGGTGAGAGAGCCATCAATAAAAGTATTTGCTGTGGCATTGATACTATTTTCGGGTGGGCAGTGGAACGTTAGCGGCGTCGGAAAGGCGGACGGGGAGATTGGTGGCGGAGACTGCTGGGATAGCGCCTGGGATAACTGCAATGGCGGCGGCAGTGGTTAGCAGCGGCTGGCAGAGGCGGCGGCGGCGGCGGCGGCGGCGGCAGTGGCAGTGGCACTGGCAGCCACAGCAGTGGCGGCGGTGGCAGTGGCGATGGTGGTAGCGGTGGTAGCAGTAGCAGCAGCGGTGGTGCAAGATGGGGTGGCGATGGTGGTGGGAAAGGTGAGGGTGGCGGAGGTGGTGATGGGTGGAGAGAGATGTTGCAGTGGAGAGGGTGGTAGTGGTGGTGGCGGTGATGATGGAAGGAGTGGAGGTCGCGGGGAGGGCGGCAGTGAGGCGGTTTTCTGCTCAGTGGCGGCGGCGACGAGTGACGGCACAGCTGGAAGAACGGGAGCCGCACCGCGGCGGGTGGGCGCGCTTTCAATTTTCTGCCTCCGCCGTAAGCGGCCGCAGCTCGAGCTCTGATCTCCCTCCGCCCAGCCCGTGGGGACGGCTGCGGCCGCGCTGGGCCTTTGAGGCGAAGCCCGAAGCCCGCCATCCGGACGACGAAAAGGAGAATCAACAGAGCAAAGCTGCATCTGCCTCTGCGCCTTTATTGTTTTCTGCATAGAGCTCCCAACGCAAGTAGGGCGGGATAGAGGCCTGAGATATATTGCAGACCCGCCACTTCAGCGATACTGCTTTGTGCGTAATGTTTTTTAGGTGACACATTCGTTTTGTAATTTGTTAACGATTTTCAGATAAAAATTTATTAAATTAAACTTTAAAAATTAGTTAAGAGATAATCCAATAAAAATATTGTTTGTAACTGATGAAAATATATGAGAATTAATAACACTTTCTAAATAAATATGCCCATTCAATCTGTAGACTTATACATTTAAATTCGTCGCAGTCTGTACCGTTGTTTAAAATGTGTATTGCTAAATGAGTGGTTTTCTAGTTTTTTTAAGATCTTTGATTTCCAGTTCCATTTCTTATTCAGTTTTTTATAATTGCTTTTTTTAAAAATCTCTCATTGTTCTTTATTAACGCTCTATTCTAAATTATGATTCTACTAAGCGACTGTCTTCCCTCGATACATCACTTTGAGGGTATTCATGTTTATTAGAAGCCGAGTGAAGTCATGACACTTGACACCATTATAAATTTACTGCACGTTCTGGAATTGACGTTAAGAGTTCAAACAGTGATTGTTGAGTTGCTGTTTTTGTGATGTTGACTTGTAACGAGAATTCTGCTAAAGTTGTTCAATGCCTTTCTAGAAATCAGAATGAAATAAAATCTCTGAAATTTCACTCAATGTTCAGTTACTATCGCTTTCCAAGTGCATGACGGTCAGAATGAACGTGAGCGTTCTTCGTTCCGTATAGTAGGAAAATGTAACGTGTACGTGATCAGGTACTAAGTGAACTTTTTAGGCAGAGTTTGAATGGCAGATCGCTGAACCGAGAAGCGTAACTACGATGTCATTCCACCGTGAAGGCAGGACGAAGTTTGATGAGATCAGGTTTAGCGGCGCTCAAGTACAAGTAAGTTCCATTCAAGTAAGCTCCAATTTTCAGTTGAAAAGTTCCTAACTGACTAGTCTAAGAAACTTCATTGAACGCACCATCAAGCATGATGTATAGAAAAAAAATATGCTCTTAATCTAAAATATGAAATAAAACTGAGAAAAGATCTGATACTGGAATATTACAGCAATGCAGTGTTATTTGACGTATTGCATTGATTGTATGGAAATGCAAATACTCCTCTATGTTTTGGTCGTAAGTATTTTCAGTATAATGTATTTTTTTTACATGCTTTGTTATAGTATTAAACGTCATTAGGCCGATAGACACCAAATTACAAACGAGGTTGAAGTTTGTAAACCGTGGCGATAGCCGAGGATTATAACCAAACAGGTCAGTTGTTTGTGTTATCGGGCATTTGTCGTTCAATACTTTTCGTAATACCATCTTCTTATAAAAAAATAATATAAATAAAAAATATTATTGTCTTTACTTACGTAGGAATGCAACGTCACCTTCTATATCGAATCAGACGCGAGTCCATCTGAGAGATATTCTCCCACATCGTTGTGGACAAAATTCTCAAAATTAAAATTATGTTTATTAGTTAACGAAAATGTTGACATATCAAGGTTACAATTCCACATTTTTCATTTTTATGTTTTAGTTAAGAAAGTTTATTTAGTAAGTGACATGTGATTTGATTTTATAGATTTTATAGAACTATACGCATTTTTGAGAAGATAATCCGAAGGTTATATTGCCAAGAAGGCGAAGATTTTATCCGAAGAACATTCCAGAAAAGTTTTACTGGAAAGAAATGATTACTTGTGGATACTTAAAAAAGTTATTGTAATTTTTGGTATTTTTGGGGCATGCCGACGAGACGAACTTGTATCATTGACTATTGATGACATAGCGACCACGAGCAACGGAGTGCTTGTTACACTGAAATGCACAAAAACAAAAAATAAAAGGATGTTTGTTATTCCCAAAGACAGTCTTCCATTCAATGCATACGATTTGTATAAAAAATATGCTGACCTACGTCCATCTGACCTAGAAACTAGACGCTTTTTCATAGATTATAGAAACGGAAAATGCACTAAACAAGTTGTGGGTATACACAAAATAGGAGATACTCCAAAGAAGATAGCACAATTTTTAAAATTAGACTCTCCTGAGCTCTACACAGGGCATTGTTTTCGACGATCATAGGCCACAATCTAGTGGAAAACGGTCGCGATCTGCTTTCTTTGAAAGAACTTGGAGGTTGGGAGTCCTCGTCTGTAGCCGAAACTTACATTGAATAATCTGTTTCAAAAAGAGTTAAAATTTCTAAGCAATTATTTAACACCAACCAGGTTGCATCAAATGATTCAAGTACATCGACGTTGGCGGCTTCAACGTCTTAGGAAGGATTAGAAATTAGTAATAACAGTAACTGTTCATTCAATATTAATATTTAGTATAATGGGACATTAGAAAAATGAGTTAAAAATAAGAATTTTTTAAGTACTGAAAACTAATATATTATGTTTTACGTTGTTTGTCATTTGTCTTAAGAGTTGAATAAATATTTTGAAGCTCACGTGATTCCTTAACGTCCGGCGGCCGTTAATTCCTTAACGGCCGGCGGTCATTAACATTACCTCTTCATTCCTCTATTGGGTTTCGTTACGCAGATGTGTTTACAGCATAGTATTACGAAAAGTATTTCATAGCTTAAGAAAAAACTGATAATATCTGTTGGAAGTTAAAAATATCAAAAGAAATTTCACGCAATCTCTTAACTCTTAAGACAAAACACATAACTAGGCCAAATGCATGTGTCCCACAGAATCGAAAGCTTTTATGTTCTCGTTGATTTAATTCTTGAAAAAGGGTGAATACAATGCAATTACATTTGAACACATTTATCAAAAGTACACTCATAACACAGTTCAAAGGATTGACTCAATGCCAGCAGTGGAAAGCATAAAATACAAAAAGAGATAGAAAGGCGTCCCTAATTACTTTTACAATGTCATAATTAAAAACAGGATTTTGCGCAGTAAAAATACAAAAACGAGCAAAAACATGCAATAAAGTTTCAAATTTGTTTCAAAATGGGTTATGTAGTCTAAAATCTCCCGTTAATCCACCTATCAACTTACTTAAAATTTTTGTTGTGAAATTTACGTTGAATGATATTATAATTAGTTTGTACGCATATTTTAAACAAATCGTAATTGTTATTTTAAATATTATGCACTCACAAAATTAAAGTTGCCCAAAAAAGTAAATAATAAAATTGAACAATACAAAAATACCATCAGAAACCAAAAATAATTAAGTTGTACAAGAAATATTCTTAACTGTTTTCATTATAATTTACAATTATGTACATTCCCAAATTATTTTCTGAGGAATAACTATTTCTTCAATGATCTCAAACACGTTTCAGACAGAAAATAACTTCGTTCTATATTAAGTCTGTATGTCGAATCTGTATTACTCTTACGTACGTGTACACGCATCTAAAAGCGATCAAAAACTGTCTTCATTCTCTCTCGATTTTGCAGGGTAATGCGATTTTGATGAATTTGACAGTACGGTACAGTTTGCCACTAAGCTTCGCGCCCGGACGTAAGGTCAGATGTGATTCGCACGTACAATCTCGTGTTGGGAAGTTCAGCGAAGACTGACAAAATGAATCTATGATCCGATTGGAAAAATAGTTCGCGGCCGCAACCAAGGCCCATGGAGTGAATTCGTGGACACACCGTACGCGTATTCCTACTCCCAATAGCAATCTCTCAGAAATTTTAATTAGTCATTACGGTAAATTTAAATGAAACCTTTACAAATGTAAATTAAAACAAATTGATAATATAAAAATTACATTTTGTGCGATAAAACTAAGAATCTTGCCACTTCGTTCAGTAAAACTCCAAAATGTTCATATTTTAAATAACGCCCGTTTCACGATTCAAATTTTTGTCAAAGTTTCATCCAGTTTTTGGTTAGCAAAGAAAGTATGTAGTTACACGGGAATCCGGTCTTTACTCATAAGCAATTTTCTAGAGTATCGTAGTACCTTTCCGTTCGCATTATATCGACTACTTTATCTCCCAAATATGTCCTTGACAACGTCCCTCAAGACTTACCGCTTTCAACACTATTGATCATTAACATCTCGGACATCCCTAACAATTAGTCAGTTAAAACGGAATTATCGCCTGACCGAGAGGTCCTAGGGTTTTAGTCCCGACGGTGACAGGATTTTCGACGCTAGGCAGACAGCTAGATCGAGTTCAGCTGCTGTCTCTAGGAAAATTCTATAGGCCAGGTTCTTCGATCGGGAGTATTCCACGGTTTCTCCGATCAACCGAGACAAATTATGGAGCAGTATCCTAACAAACTGGCCAAGGCGCTATCTTTCCTTCCTCTTTCTTGTTATATCCTCAGCTCTTACTTACACACACACACACACACACACACACACACACATGCACTTCACTATCATACTATCGGGAGACCAGTCGGAAGCTTAGATTTTTAACCAGCTGAGGCGGTTTCCCGCGGCTGGTGGGAGATACCTGGTTGTGGGAAATCCCCTAAAGTCGATTTAGTAAGCTTTGCATCTTGCCGTCCAGCGGGGGAAGATCACCGCCACCTCCTGCAATAAAACATGCACAACACTTCCGTGACTAGTGGCCTTAGCAGATGACGCGCCCGGAATCTCTTATCAATCAATCACAAACCTACGTCGTTGGCGTGACCAGAATCAATACTCACTCATCTACCGCGAAAACCACAACGCCCCTCCTCGTGTGCAGGCGAGAGAGAATGCTCGAGGGGTCTCTGTGCGAGGGCGACGGCGGTGGAAGCCCAGCGGAGGCAGATAAGCCAAGAGGAATGGGACTCGTAAGGCGAGATGCGCGTGGCGCGACGCAGATACCGCTCTTTGTGGAGGTTGGACAGCCATTCTGAAGCAACGAATGGATTTGATTGCGGGGATAACTCGACGAAGCTTTTGTGAGAGCTCACCTGAAATGGCGGAAAAAGGCGGAGAGGGGAGAGTTATGAGGCTCATACTTCGTGGCTTAGCAGTCCAAGAGATCGTAGTGACACAGGTTCGCGACGGATCCTGCATTCACAACGCGCATCACAATGGATGCAAATGTTTATGAATTGAATGAAAAGTTTCTTCTCTTTTTGCTACTCGCAATGTATTAGATAAGGAAACGTCTTGCTTTTTTTGTTACTGACAACAGAGAAAAAGAAGTAAGAAGCCCATCGAGCACATTGCTATTTGCCTCCAATTCTGACTTTCATGTTACTCGTACTTTACACTGAGGTGACAAAAGTCTTGGGAGAGTAATATATACATATACACATGGCAATAGTATCGTGTACAAAAGGTATAAAACGGCAGTGCTTGGACAGAGCTTTCATTTGTACTCAACTGATTCGTGTGAAAAGGTTTCTGATGTGATTATGGCCGCACGACGGGAATTAACAGATTTTGAACGCGGAATGGTAGTTGGAGCAAGATGCTTGCGACATTCCATTTCGGAAATCGTTATGGAATTCAATATTCCGAGACCCTCAGTGTCATGGGGGTGCCGAGTATACCTAAGTTGAAGCATACGCTCTCACCATAGACAATGCAGTAGCTGACGGCTTTCACTTGATGACCGAGAACAGCGGTGTTTGCGTGGAGTTGTTAGTCCTAACAGATCAGCAACAATGGGTGAAATAACCGCAGAAGTCATTGTGAGAAGTACGACAAACGCACGCAATAGAACAGTGCGGCAGAATTTGGCTTTCACGGGCTATGGCAGCAGAAAACCGATTCGAGTGCCCTTGCTAACTGCACGACATCGCCTGCAGCGCCTCTCTTGGAATCGAAATCATATCGAGGAAGCTAGGAGACTGGAAAACCGTGGCTGGATCAGATGAGTCCCGACTTCAGTTAGTAAGAGCTGATGGTTTGGTTCGAGTGTGGCGCAGACCCTACGAAGCTATGGACCCAAGCTGTCAACAAGGCACTTCGAAAGATGGTGGTGGCTCCATAATGACGTGGGCTGTTTTTAAATGGAATGGACTGGGCCCTCTGGTCCAATTGAACCGATCGTTGACTAGAAATTGTTATGTTCGGCTACTTGGAGATCATTTGTAGCCATTCATGGATTTCGTGTTCCCATTCAACGATAGCATTGTTGTGGATGACAATACGCCAAGACAATTGTACACGATTGGTTTACAGAACAGTTTGGATAATTCGAGCAAATGATTTGGCCACCCAGATCGCCCAACATGAATCCCATGAGACATAATTGAGACATCAGTTCGTGCACAAAATCCTGCAGGGACAACACTTTCGCAATTACGGAAAGCTATAGAGATCGCCTGGCTATATATTTTTGCAGAAGGCTTCTAACAACTTGCTGAGTCTATACCACGTCATATTGCTGCACTTCGAAAGGAAAATGGAGGTCCGACACAATATTAGGAGGTATTGCATGATTTTTGTCACCTCAGTGTATATTAATGTGCAATAAAACTCCTCCTTACTAAAACGCCTAACAAATCACATCGGATATTATTAATGAACTATGTTAAACACACCTGTGATCCCAATCCCGAGGATGATCAATTCAAGTTTTAGAGACAATATATCAATATCTCGATTAACGTATTAAGCATTAAAGGGCGTCAGATTAGACGCATGTTGAAATGTTTTATTTATCCGTATATTTAGATGGATTACATTGTGATACATTTTTAAAAGTTTTCTATTGCTTATTTTAAAACTGAATTATTCATTTATTAAATTATTAAATTTCCTGCCAATTTTACGCATGCGTTCGACATACAACATACCCTCTTTACCTGTTGCATGTGGACGTGTTATTCTATACAGAAGCACGATTCCTGGAAGTTCTATTAATTGGAATCAATTATTAGATTAATGGAAACTACTATGAATTATCAGCCTTTTTCAATAATAAAAATTTAACATTTATTCTTATAATTTATACATGGCAGTTCTGTCAAATTTACGTGAATTTCTTTCCACTTTAAACACTGAAATACTGTACGGGTTTGATTATAGTTTGTAAGCTTACGTTCGTAATTATGTTCGTAATCTTGATTGTTGGCTTCTTGGGTGACTCATAGAATGAAGTCCCCGGAATCCTTGGTGAACCGAATTTCGTGTCCTTTCCTAAATAAAAATGTTTCAGAATATCTTCAACGATTGCTCTAATTAGATTTAATATTCTCACAAATCTAATACGCGGTCGCGACTTTTCATATCTGTGTTTCGTAAGAAACAACTACTCGCGACTGACTATATTCATATAATTATTGGAAAATTCTTCCATGTACGAAGCTACCCTGACGTATCTCTCCTCGAAACATGGAGTCTATTTAATTTCAACTTCCACTATTATATTAATAAAAATTCCCAATTACCATTTAATATCACAATTTACTCGAGACCAAGCTCTCAAACTTCCAACTAAACAAATCCCGGCTTACTATAATCTTCATAAAACCCAGCCTACGTTGAAAACTCGATCGCACCTCACCCACCACTTACGTGTGCTCATGACGAAGATTTTCTAGGGCAATGAATTCACGCGTTCTTCCTGACGATCATGACGATTCAACGCCCTCTTCACATTTTCGGCACATCATGTGTTCGGGGCCGTGTCCATTTTCATCCTGTTGACACCCAGCTTGGAATATTAACTATTGTTGATCCGTTGTCCTAACAACGCGTATTCTTTGACTGAAAACGATGCCATATTCCAACGCAAAATGTTGATTTTATCATTAAAAACTACTTCCAAGATTCTCGACTTATCACAAAATATATCATCAGAAATAATCAATCATTATCAGAGAGACTCATCAGAACTAATCAGAACCTTCTTCTCTTTTTGGAATCCGTGTATCACACAAAGATATACTAGTACACGATTGTATCATTTATGTGTTTTATTACTGAATGGTTAAATATCTATAAGCTATTTTATCTAAGGGAGGAAGATCATATTATGATTCGCAATTTCTCGTTTCTTTGTTCTAATAAGCGTGTTGAGAAATCGGTGAGCGGATAACAGTTTTCTTCAATATTTTCATTAGGTTATTTTATTACTTTCCCTTATGATACAATTAAGATTGTTATCGAATTCTGAATATTTCAGAAGTGATTGCAGATAATATTAACAGTGGCAAACAACTGGGGTCGAGTTAATGACGAACCCCAGCACAATTTGTTTTCTCTACCTTTGTTATGTTTATTATATCACAAGCTATACCTTGTGATAAGAAGATACTGATTCATCGTTTAGGACTTTTATTGTTAGAACTTTTTCTACCTCTTAAGGGATAGCGTCGCCTTTCAACGCTTATCGGATGTTTACAAAAATTGAAACCGTTGCCTTGCGTAAATTCCGGCCTTGTTTTACCACCATAATAAACACGTTGCAATCTTATTTTAGAATCTGTTGATGTAGAGAACAGTACATTTAAGAGGAATAAAGACAACTGTACCCGTGCGAGAACTCTCGCATATTAAATCCCACCATCTTCCCTATTTTTCCATTTCTAAAGTAAGCCTGTAATGTATCTTATTCTTCAAGACCCTCTTATCCTCCGCCTCTTGTTTTGTATGTCTCCTTGTAATTGATGACAATACAATAAAACCTTGTCAATACAAACTATTCTTATTTACCGCTATTAGCGAGCAGAGAGGTACACACGTGTAATTCAGACGCGTAGAATATCAAGTAATTCGTTTAATTTCACATACAGTTGCAGATTCTACAGGCTCTGAACAGGTGAGATTGAATCGAGACGCGGCGAACCATCAAAAATGTAATAGAACGTTCAGGAAGATCTCATCCTGTAGAACACAGTCTGAGAAACGTTTTTTTGAGGCCTTTGGTCTCAACATTTTAGTTTTTAAGGCCCTAAAACGCTTTATTTTACGATATAGATTCAAAAATCCGACCGAGTGTTGCGGTTTGCATTTTACATGAATCTTTAGATTCGTTTTTTAAAAAAATTCTTCCTATTTTTTAAAATCAGCGTGCAATCCGTCACGTCTCCGTGAAATTCTCTTTCATTAGAGACTTCATTTATAAAGATTGGTTGCGTGTGAGAGCCGTAAAAAGTATGTATAATACTGAAATAATATAGGAGGTGATGTGGAACTACTTCTTAAAAAAAAAGACGTGTTTGGCAGAAGGGCAGTGCTGTTTACGCGCCGGACATTAAAACCCGGTGCGCCCCTTTTGAGCGCAGTAAACAACAGGGCGTATGGTCGTCCAGCGTACTAGAACGCCCAGCTCGCCGCTGATAGGCCAGCTTGGTTAACATAATACGCAGTTACGCAGAATTACGCAGTCAATCAATAAGTGAGTACCAAGTGTGTCAGTCAGCGAGTACAATGGTGAGAGCGTAGAGTGAGAGTGATTGTGTGCGATTGTGTTTTTTGGTAACGTTCCTGTTTACAGAACACTTCTAAGTCACATTTCCCTTACGATGACCCAGCTTCTACAACTACGTATTTTCGCCCGAACCACGAACCTACAACCCAGCAGCACTTCGGACTTTCTACGGGCAAGGCCTCCAAGTGCGGGTTTCGTCCACGCGTCCACGGTCTCCGGCCGCCTTTTGTTTCGCTCTACCAAGGCCCCTCAGCAGCGGGCTCCTTGTGTGAATTATTCTGTGTTGGGAATAAATAAGTTTTTGTTAAATGAGTTAGGCAGATTACACAAAGGCACAATAGAACATAAGTGAAGAAACTGCTCAAAATATGTTCTTTGCCCTACCTTAAACACTGAAAATATTTTAACACAAATATGCAGAAAATGGCTGTAATGTATTGCTACATACGTGTATCGTTAGTTCTTAAAAATAACGTATTCCTTCAATTATATTGCAGTTCATTCTGGGGTGCACCGTTCTTTCATCGTATTTTCTGGGTACAGGAATATTCGTATTCGTCTATTATCTATATATTTAAAAAAATAAGGTATTCTGCCATGGCTTCGTTTAGAGTTTCTACTGAACCGATTGTTGTATTTTTTCTTTTAAATGAAAGAATATGATCCCTAAATGTGTTATCAGATATTGTTTGTGTTGATTCACCAACATTTATGGTGTAAATTAATTAATTAAATCATTCTTTAATAGTACGCTTATCAATAGTCAATTGCTTTCTTTCAAAGGGTGGCAGTTTCAACGTCGATATACATGAGTCCACAGATGTGAGTCCATGCTGCTTGATGTTTTGTTTTGATTGTTGAGATTTGTTTACAATTCGTCAAGGTTTTGTTTCAGTGTAATAATTGCATTGTGGTGTTGAAAGTTTGCATGTATTTGCTTCTGTGGTGTATTTTGTAGAGAACATTCGCACAGTGAGTTTTGCTCGGTTGTACTTTCGGAAAGTTGTTTACAGGTTATGTCGAATTCCGAATCGTTGTCCACACGCCCCAAAAGACGCAAACATACATTAACTGGACGCAGGGAAAGAGAAAGTCAGCGTAGGTGTCGTGATAGTGAGGTCATTTCGTTTTCTATTGGGTCATTGTCTATGAAATATCAGTTTTGGTCTGTTTTGTACTTTCCATGTGAGAGAAATTCTGCAAACGATTTATTCTGTGTTGCTTAAATGGGAAAATAAGTATACCTTCGAGCAATATGCCAGAAGAAATCAAACAGTTGTTTATAGGAGATGATGACACATCAAAAAACTTTAGAAATAATATCGTTCAGTATAATAGTGCTATATTCTTTGTGCCGATATTGCATTGCCACCTGGTCATGGGCCATACGTGTTCAAAATTTTGGGAACTCGTCACAGAATATCTTCGTTATACCCTCAAGATCCAAACAATGCAATATATCGTGAACATTAGTCTGGGTACAGTATTTTACATTTATTTCAGATCTCACCGTCAAATTTTGACGGGTTCTCACTAGTAGAACATTATTTTCGTTACGAATCCTTGAACTGTGGTCGAGAACCCACTCGCTTGCATGTCGGGCCATGGGCGACCCGAGTACATCAACGCCCAATGGCTCCTTGGACAAGGCTACTGTGTCTGCTGGCCGTGACCAGTGAATTGTCAGTGGCCACTGCTGGTATCTCTGCCTGCTGTCATGCAACCACAGAGCGAAAGCGTCGCGTGTCATAGATAGCATCTTCTCCCCGAGATTGCCGACGCAAGCGGATGTGAATTTTTTTTGCCGCGAGCACAGAGTTTTTTTGTTTGTTTTTTTGGTGTCGAGGAGAAGGTAAATTTGTTCATTGCTTTCATAAACAAGTCTGAAGAGGCAATTTGTATTGTCATGGTTTCTAAATATACACCCAATCCCTTTACTCCCTTCCTTGTAAATACAAATAAAATTACTTTTATTATATTTGAACCCTTGTCTTCCTACTACGGGTTGTGATACACCATTCCAACGAATTTATATATCGTGAATTCGCGATCCTGTCCAGGAAAAACCGCGAAGAAATTATTATTATTACTTCAGAAAGATGAATATATTTTAATCATTACCTAACATACAGGTTGTTGCTATCTAATAATAATAATTCCATGAAATTGCTGTCATAAAACAGTATAAAATTACAGGCTAGGTTCATTCCGTTTCCAATGACAAATATTCAGCGAATTCTATCTCGCTTGTGACATCAAAACATGTGCATACATAACAAAAAAGAACCAACACATAAAATACCCTTTTAAATGACCTACTATCTAATAATAACGATACATATTTTCTTCCAACATTCACACAATTAATTATTACATTAACACGAGTGCACTTTACCAATTTGAATAATTTAAAAACAAATGAATGGCCATGCATTTTCTCCAAGGTCTTAAAAACTAACAATATTGGCCTGGCAAAAAATTTTGATGATAAAAAAATATGTTTTTAAAATTCCCTTTTGCTACGCGACGATTGGCTGCCACAGCTGTCCATGTTCGAACATTACCAATCACGCCATGCGTTCACTATGGCAATTCGAGTTCATCTCATAAGTAATCGTCCGTTCAATTCATAACCACACAATTATTTCAGCACGGAATCTCTGACATCTCAATTTTTTTATTCTTCCATACCGCGTAGTTTTAAACAAAAGACAACTCTTCTCTACTATTTCTTTACATATTTTTTATTATATTATCTTTAATAGCCTTTGAACGTTACCATAAATTCCTAAACGTACACCAAAATATTTATAATGTTCGTAACTCATTTTCCGATCACTTGTTTTTTTTATTTTAAGATTTATCAGTAATCGTTCGTTATGTTAATGAGAACATTCGACTGTCTCATTCCTAATATGGAAAATTAATTTATCACGGAAATTCTTTTATTTATGAAACATTACACGTTTGCGATATGTTGTTATTTATAAATATGTCCTGTTTTTATTTATTTATATTCTCACAGTCTATTTTGGGCACAGTTCTTTAGAATATCAATCAATTAAAGAAAACATCTTCCACTCATGCACCTTCACATGTATTCGTTCTTATTAACATACGAAATTTAAGTGTTTTTTTAGTTCTCATCCAATGTTTTGAATTTATTTTGGACGCGTCTGATTGGACCGTCACAGTACACATACACGAGTTTTCAGATTGGACGCAGTGAAAAGAAAAAAAACTAGAAAATAGTGTTTCATGGATTTAATCCACATTATTTGCAGTTATTGCCTTCAAATTAAAAGGAACAACGACGTAAGCACGCTGTTTTATACGTTTGAATTACATCTTTTGAGTGAAAAATCGTCGATGCAAGTATTCACCATATCTTTGTAAGCTTACACTATAATTCATTTATTATTTAAATACAAATTAATTTAATGGATTAAATGTCGAAGTTTCTTGTTGAAGTGGACACTGTAGATTATTAACGTACTTCAACGCTGTGCGAAATTTGTCGCAGAAATACACACATCAATGATCTAACTTATGTTGTGAATGTCTTGATCCAGCGGATTCGGTGGCTTTGGATGGCCAATCAGGATGCCAGCGAGTCAGATTCTCGTGACCGTGTCTCAAGCTGAACGACATCGTGACTCCAGAGCATCGAGCTTGTTGGGAGAGTGTCGGACGCTGCTGGAGAGGGAGCCGCGGGTGGGTGGGCCGCGCGATAGCATCTCATCTGCGTGCGCACGTGCGCCCCCGCGGCACCACGTGCGGCCGCCCCCGTTCTCCACACAAGAGCTCTCAAATTCTTCTACCAGTGACCCGCTTTCTGGCTTTCAATACCAGTTATTTGCGCAGTTATTCTGTTTTTTATTTATTAACCCTCGTCTCAAGAATAACTGTATATATTATATAATATTAACTGCTCGGCTGATGTAGCAATGATATTTTCTAAAACAGCAGAAATAATTTTTTTTAATTGAACATTTCCACTGATGTTGAAAATTTTCAAACATGTTTTGCTAATGAAGTAGTTCACATACGAAGCAAAGTAAAGGCTGAAAAAATTATGAGAAAGGAGCATGTTCATTAAGAAATAGAATTGAAATTTTCCTGACAAACTTGTCAATGCAGACATCTGCATCCTTCGCTGAGTGAAGTAGATGCTGTCAAAGAAAGTAAACGACTAATGCGTTGCGAACTTAGATTAAAAGTTTCTGCTAGCCATTATCCTCTACCAAATAAAGTCATATTATAAGACGTATCTTCACAAAACAGATTAATGCAAAAAGCAAACTTCTACGGAGTATACTTTTTTATGGATGAAACAATAAAATGCCATTTTTATTCATTGTCTGGTAGTTGGGGAGGCAGCGCCAGGAATTATTTCACATATCGTTGCTGCACAGTGCAACTGTCACATTCCAAAAAAATGTCATTTTTAAGTGAAGTGAAAAAGTGTGAAACGTTAGTCAATGAACATTTTGTAGGCATAGAAAGACACTCTGAGTGTTTAGAGAGTTAAAGACTTTGTACTCATCTCTAAATAAACGGCTCAGCTCTTATTAAAACTGTTCTCCTGCAAAAAGGACATCTTTTTTTCGACGAGTCACACTTCCGTGGACCAACAACAACAACAATAAGGATGATGATAATGATTGCGAAGAGCGTGCCACCACAACCTCCGCAGCCCTTCCGCCACCCACCGCCACTTTCAGTGCAGCCACCCGTGCTGTCGTTGCCTCACCACAGGGCGTTATCGGGAGTTCATTACGAAAGCATATTTAGCGATGCACTTCCACTGCCTCGTATTGGGGCGCTTCCAAATCAATTACGACCGCCGTGGAGGTCGTGCGGGCGTCGACAGCAGCGGGGGAGGAGGCGCGGCCGTTTTCAGCTGCAGTATTACAATACTTTCTGTATACTACGTAAGTAGTACGCGAACAAAAAATTGAAAATGCTATATGTTTTGGGCTGTCTGAGAATGAGATTTCTTTAGCGTTTTACCCCGGCGTCTCGCAGTTCTCCAGGCACTCGCGCGGAGGCGGCTCGCGAAACGGGCGTGTCGGGCGGGCCGGGGCCGAGTCGCCGGGGGGCGCCCGGCGCGATAGCATCTGGGAGGGGAGGGCAAACCTGATGAGCCGCTCGCGGTAATGACAGCACAAAGCGGCAGCCGTGACGCCACCCGGCCGCGACACCCCGCTATCGGGCGCCGCATCGGCGCCCGCGCCCGCTGCGGAACGGACGCGCCCGGCGCGGCGCGGCGCGGCGCGGCGGCCGGGTAGCCAGCTGACGACGTCGGCCCTCCCGTGGGGTCAAAACGAAATGGCCAAAAGAGGAAGTTGGAGGTAAGTTCTAGAAGGGTTTTGTAAACGGAACGTAGAAGAACATCTGCATTTTTTTCTGGGAAATGAAGATATCAAAAGATTTCTTTTGTTGATTAGGCCGCTAGAACCTTTCTGTTTTTCAACCAGCCCAAGCCCGTATTCTATCTGTTATTCTCCGCGGGAACCCAAGGCCATCAGAGCCGTCGCTCTTCCACATTTCGCATTTACTTTTGGCCGGGATGCAACCGTCGGCTGCCAGAGGCGACCTTAGGCCCATTGCAGCTGGCGTTTCCTACTTGGTTTTAGTGTCCAACTACCCCGAAAGCCCATCTCAGCCGCATCCACCCGCGTAAGAGATACCAACGTTTCTGCCGGAGACAGGATTTGAACCCACTACCCTTCGAACACAAATACTGGGCTACCGCCTTAACGCTTTCGGCTCCTCCTGGCTGCCATTCAAAAATTGGCTAGTAGAGTAATAAAATTCAAAGATATAAACCGGCATAGCTCTATGTTTGCGAGATACAAATGTGTAATAGAAACGCATTCAGAACAAAACCATTATAAATTGATTCACCGGGAAAGAAATAAGCAATATGAAGGTATAAACAATAATCTTTTGACATTTCAGGAAATTCTATTTTCTAAAAAGGCTTTTCAATGAATTTCCATACAGCGTTAAGAAAAATCACTCTGAGTGCATTTAGCAACACTGTACGTAGTTCTTGTGAGCGCGCGCTAGGGGCCAATAAGAGAGAGATAACAATGAGGGGAAAAAAGTCGTGCGCGCTCAGCGGGTGCAGGGGGAGAATGGAGCGCCAAAAGTCTGCAAATGAGCTTCAAATCGATTCTAAGAGAGCTTACGAAAGACAATGTTGTATTTTCATTGGTCTGCAGCTTTGAGTTCAAATAGAGCGATTACAGACTTCATGTAGGTTGCTGATACAGTTTAAATAGGTAATAGATTCAGGTATCAAAATGGTTTAAATAATTGCAACGGTGGCGGGGGAAAAGAAAAGAAAAGATAAAAAAATGTTGGTAATGTTTTATTTTAGTTAAAAACTGATAATGTAATTACAAGATTCAATTGACCGATTCGCAAACAAGGAGCTTTTTTTTACTTTTCCTCTTTTGGTTTTCAAAGTTAAGATACCAATTAAAGAGAAAAGGTTTTCTAGAGATGAAAGTGGACATTTTTTGCGTCATCATGTCACCTCCCCACTCTAAGCTTTTTCAATTATTCAACCGAAATAGATACAGCCATCAACTATTAAAGCAGCGGCGATCAATGCTCCAAACCCATCTCAGTGCCAAACCCCAAACCTGCCCATACATATCCTCCACCTTACGCGAGCCAAGCGCCGTGCTAGTGGAAACTGGCAGCTATTCAGATTATCCCATCTGAAAACCATTCTTGACAACCTTACCCATACAGGCCACGTAACTATGACCAATAGTAAAAACGCTCACTTCCATTTTTTCCATCTCTAAACTAGCGCCCAATGCGCTTAACCTACGAAGAACAACAAAACTCTTTAACTCACTCCTTATCCACAGTTGCTGCCCTTTCCTCGAGCTAAAGCACTGCTGTCTCTGACCTAGAAAAAAGTGAACCTCATGACCAATCATTTCGTCAACTCCTTCAACCCCAGCCACCCCAAAAACCAGCTTAACTCCAAAATCAACGCCATTATCAGAATTCCCCTTTCGCTAGCTTCTAACCCATTAAACATCGCATCCATTCACAAATTCCTCAAAAACAAAAAAAATATTCCAGTCACGACCTCATTTCTAACCACATCCTAAAACGTATGCCAAGTAGATCTACCGCATATCTAATAGCAATTTTCCTCGACTACTCTCAAACTTTTGACAGAGTATGGCACGGACGTCTTCTATATAAATCATGCCTCCTCGGAACCCCCGACTACCTATTCAGCCTCATCAAAGACTTCCCTTACAACGATCCTTCGCCGTAAAAGCAAACAACTCACTATCCCAAACATTTAAGATCCTCACAGGACTCCCTCAAGGCTCTCCACTATTCCCAACGCTCTTTAACATATTCACCTACGATATCAAAGTCACCGCTTCATCGAAACGCCCCTCTACGCGGATGTCACTGTTTCATTTACGCTGTTCTTCCCTTCAAGAAGCTCTAAATGCTTCTCCATTTGGTCATCGAAATGGCAACTTAACCTAAACCCTGCTAAAAGCATTGCCAAAATCTTTACTCGAAAACGACCTGCCTCCTTCTCTACCTATTATATACTCCTCTCAAATGTGCATAGCATAGCACATATTCTCTACCTTGGAGTTCTACTGGACACCCGTCTAACCTGGAAATCGCACATCCGCTCGCGCTTAAACGTAGCCTATTCCTCCCAACGCCAACTCTATCATCTCATTGATAGAAAGTCACCCCTTAATTTAAGAATCATCTTACACCTGTATGAATTGCTAGTCTTCCCTGCAATCACGTCCGCAGTCCTGATATGGGAAGGTGCACCCCCTCAACAAGAAAACCCATCCAAACCCTACAAAAAGTCCTCCGCACTGCCCATGGTACATTTCAAATGTATAAATTCACAAAGACCTGAAATTCCGTCAAGTCACCCAGCACATCGCCCGCCGCTCCGAAAGATTCTTTAACAAGCTTCATAACATCCCTTTCCAACCAACATTCTCACCAGGAAAAGCCACTAACCCTCTCTAAACCGCTTCCCGTCCAGACTCTCCAAAGATCCATGCCGCCCTCCGCAACTTCTATTCTATCTCCACATCATAAGCCTCTTTAATCCCATACAGTTCACAAATCACAGCTAAAACTCCTAAACGTCTCTGTGATTTCCCATTGAGAAGACCAGTGAGGACATCCTCCCTCTTCTTTTTGCTTTGTATTACTCTGTACAGCATACTATCCAAATAGTTCTGTAAGGTTGCTTTGTACGCTATATCAGAAAAGTACTGTGGTGGTTCCATATTTCCTCCTGATCTCTCTAACCTATTCTTTCTTTACTCTATCCATTAAATAAGTGTTATTTTAAATGCTAGCCCTGATTTGTGCGTTACAGAGTACCATCATAGAAAATTTTATAATTAGGTCGTGAGGGCGCGGACTGATCCTCTACAGGAAATCAAAACAATAATTATTATTATATGAAAAAGGAAAGGAAATCATCAATAACCCAGTTTTCATGTAAATATCAGCGTTCTGTCATTTATTGCCGCTCTCCTCGGTGTTCTCCTTGCTAATAAAACAGAACACAATGCAACACAAGATAACAATGTAACAATATTCCTTACGTACTATTGCAATTATATCATTCGTCGTATGACCGTCGTCGAGTGAGGACGTGCCGGAGCGCAGGTAGCAAAACGAGGCTTATAGCAGGTGTCTGGTGAGCGGCGAGTGCTGAAGCTACAGTGAATTCCAGCAGTTTATTTCTAGGCAAGTAAACTTTCTTTTACTCTCTTTCTTCCAATTTTACTGTCTCTGATATCACAATATCTTACTTCTATATCTCTGGAATTGTGTTATTCTCTAAAGTCTGTTAAATTTTTTTCCCTTGTCTATTAATTTTATCCCTTCTCATTTCTTGTCCGTTTTCTGATAATATATCTTTCTTTCTCTTATTTAGTCTATTTTTTCCCTACTCTACTCTTGTTTTCCTCTCGGTCTATCTTGCTAGCTTCCTAGAACCTAGTGTTTTTGCTCGTTTCAACTCGTACAAACTATAATTTGTTTTAAGTGTGCTTTTATTTATTTTCATTTTTCTAATATTCTTGTCCGTGTTTTCTCGTCATGGGTCAAGCTGCAAAAAACCTCCTCGAGAACAAGAATTTCATCGCTCAAGTGAGCGAATCTGTTGCTGCCCGCATAACGGAGAGCGTCCAAGAGATAAACCAGGGTCTCATCGAGGCGCTTCGGGACGAGCTCTCGAAACTTCGGGAGACCATCGAGCAGCAGAACCGTGTCATTGACGAGCAACGCCAGGAGATCACGGCGCTAAAGATGGCCCACATGGACAAAATGGACGAGCTGGAGCAAT
Organism: Teleogryllus occipitalis; assembly: GCA_011170035.1. Taxonomy (NCBI): domain Eukaryota; kingdom Metazoa; phylum Arthropoda; class Insecta; order Orthoptera; family Gryllidae; genus Teleogryllus; species Teleogryllus occipitalis. The sequence goes on along the minus strand of BLKR01003614.1, from coordinate 51,646 downwards.
ATCAGCGGAGAAATTCTCTCCGCTTTTTTGGAATCAGTGAGTCGAACAACGAAAGTACTGACACTAAAGTTATAGAGTTGGCTAAGGATATTGGTGTCAGTCTTACTCTTCGTATAACTTGCAAATATTAAATCTGAATCCTACTCATAGCTCATCTAAAGCGGAATCGTGGATTGATCACTTGATTGTTTCTGATATTTCCAAAGTATTACTATATGGTCAAGTTCCTGTTCCGGGTATTTCAAACCATGATTTACTCTTTGTTGTATACTCGGCTAAATGTACTAAATACAAAAACAAAACAATCAATTACCGTGATTACAAAAACTTAGATTTTACAGCATTTCAAGTAGACAGTGAACATGCACCTTGGCACCAAGTTTACCAACAATATTCATTAGACTCGAAAGTAAATATGTTTAATGGAATCATAACAAACCTTTTCAACAAGCACGCTCCATGGAAAACTTCTCGTGTCACGCGGCCTGCTGCTCCATGGCTTACAAATGAGATAAAAGTTCATATGAAAGTTAGAAATTCCGCATATAACCGTTTTAAAATTACTAAAACCGATGAAAATGAAAAGGAGTATAAAAAACTTAGAAATTTCGTAAAACAACAAGTCAGAAACGCTAAGATTCGTTATTATCATAATCTTTTCCAAACAAATTCCAGTACGAAGGGAGTATGGGACACCTTGAAAAACTTAGGAATTTGCAAACGTAAGTCAAATGACAGTTCATTAGAAATTCCCCTAGATGACCTAAATGACTATTTTGCTTCCGCTACACATACAATAGACCCTATTATTAAAGAAAAGACACTTCACTGTCTGGAATCACATGCACCTCGCTGTGACGACAGTTTCTATTTCAACAATGTTGACTGCCAAGAAGTCGAAAAAATAGTGAAGGCACTCAAATCAAATTCAAAAGGCTCGGACGATATAACAGCAAAGCAATTAAAATTGGTTTTAAAAGACGCTCTTCCAGCGCTTACTCACATAATAAACTTTTCTTTAACAACCGGATATTTTCCCCAATTGTGGAAACTAGCTTACATTCGTCCCCTCCCGAAATGTTTAAATTCGTTAAATCCTGGTGATTATCGACCTATCAGCATATTACCAACATTATCCAAAGTCCTCGAAAAAGTTGTACGTCAACAAATAAACAAGTATCTCGCCATAAATGATATTCTCAATAATTTTCAATCTGGTTTTAGGGAAGGTAGAAGTACGCAAACGGCTTTGCTACGAGTCACCGAAGACATTCGTCAATCTCTGGATGAAGGCAATATAACAACGCTAACGCTTTTAGATTTTAGCAAGGCCTTTGATTCAGTAGACCATGACGTGCTTCTGGCAAAATGTAAATGTCTCGGTTTTTCTGATTCTACCTTATCGTGGATTTCAAGTTATTTTAGTAATAGACAACAGGTCGTAGTTGTAGAAAATACTTTCTCGTCACCTAAACCAGTTTCACGTGGAGTGCCACAGGGCTCCGTACTTGGTCCACTTTTCTTCCTTATCTATGTAAATGATATACCGTCGGTGCTATCAAGATGCAATCATCATATGTACGCAGATGACTTACAGATCTACGTCAGTGGGAAACCTTCTGAAGTGGCTCATTTAATTAGTAAAACAAATCAGGATTTAGCCTCCTTACATGAATGGTCAGTGAGAAATGGCCTTAAGCTAAATCCATTAAAATCTCAATCAATTATAATTGGCTCATGTTGGTCCCATAAAGCACTTAAAAATCTAAATATTCCTCATATCGTACTGGATAACACTACTGTTCCTCTATGCTCAGAAGTTAAAAATCTCGGTCTGACGATCGATAAATTCCTAAATTGGGAACCTCATGTTCGGGAGACTTGCCGCAAAGTGTATGCTTCAATGTACTCACTCAAATGTGCTTACAAATGCCTTCCACCAAAAACCAAAGAACTACTAGTAAAATCCCTCTTGCTCCCTCTGCTTGATTACGGTGACATTGTGTACGGTAACATAAAGAAATCAACTGCTGACACTCTCCAAAGAGTTCAAAATGCATGTGTTAGGTTTCAATATAATATCAGAAAGTATGATCATATATCGGGATACTTCAAAGCTAATAACATACTAAACTTGAAAGACCGACGCATGTTTCATAGTTTGTGCCTGTTCTACAAATTATTAAATACGGGTGTACCTACTTACCTCTCTCATAAAATTTCTTACCTTAAAACAAGAAGATTAGAGAAATCTTTGCTATGCAATATTCCTAAAAGCAACACTAACTTTTACAATAAATCTTTCTTAGTAGCAACGACTAGAGAGTGGAATAGCCTTCCAGGAAATGTTAGGAAATGTAAAACACTGCGATCATTCAAAAAACATTTAAATAATCTTTTTCTGAGCTGATATTGTATGATGTGAAAGTGTGTACTAAATGTGTTTAAGGTAAATGTAATATTTTATATCGCTTTTTTAACAGTTTTTCTCCATTTCTTGTATTTTCTTAAGTTAGTTTTTAAGTGAGCTCAAAATTGTAAGTTAAATGTAATCCTTTTGACAGTGTGGGCTTTTTAACAGTTTTGTTCTTTTCTTTGTTTTCTTAAGTTAGTTCTTAATTTAGTTAACAATAGTATAATTAGTCTAAATTAAGTCTATTATAGGGTTAGAAGGTTTTTTGTATTATGTTCTAGTAACGTCTACTTCATTATTGTTTAATTTTGTCATGGCTCTGACTGAATGCGTCTTTTCCCTTAGTACATGATGTTGAAACCTAAAATCGGCCCTAAGCCGTCGTCCTGGCCGGGTGGTTGTGTGCATTCTCATATTGTTTTTTATGCCTCATGAATGTATTTGAGATTTTTTGTTAACATTTGATACGTATTACTAAATTAATATCTCTCAGAATTTATATTCGGGCACGCCTTTAGAGTTATCCAGAGTCAGTAATGTTTGTTTTTAAAATTATCTTTAATATATTATTTTGTTGCTCAATATTGAAGAGCATGCACACTGCCTTTGTTTTCCCTGGTTTTCCCCGGTCGCTTAAGGCAAATGCTGGGACGTTGTATTCTTGTCGCGTTTGTGAGCCCAGGGGCATGACATGTGTAAGCTGAATTATTTACTTATTACTAAATATTATTATTTATTTGTTTTTATTTACTAAATGTATCTCAATTCGTATCTATAAATTTATGTATTACGTGGTTAGGCGGAAGAGCGGGCCTGATGGCCCGAGTCTCGCCACATAAATAAAGTCATTATTATTATTATTATTATTATTATTATTATTATTATTATTATTATTATTATTATTATTATTATTATTATTATTATATCTACATTCACGCATCATACATTTACCTCCATTTTCATTCTAACTTCATTAATTAATTATTTACTTAACGATAACGAAATTCAATAAACAAAAATTATTCTGACATACTCATTATTAAACAAAATCGTAACATTCTATCTCCACTAACTTACTATTTATTACTTCCTCACGTGAATCAAATTTATAATATTTTATTGCATTAATATTTCATTTGCTCAAAAACCGTTTTGCGTGAATAAAATTTATAATACTTTATCTGTTAAATTTCTTTTACTTAAAGAAAATTTTTGCATGAGTAATTTCCATAATATTCTATTTGTTAATATTTCTTTTACTCAACAAAATATTTTGCGTGGCCACGTCTTAAAAGAATTGAACTAAAACACATATCTTGGCCTTCCCATATTAGCTCCAATGTAGAAACAATTATAATGTTTATAAGTACTTCCATTTCGATGCACCCAGCGATCTTGCTCTGCACAATTCTATTTTTTCCTTTCACCAAAGTTTTTGTTCATCTACCATTAATTAATTAAATTCGCGTAGTCAACATATTCCAAAAACAAAGTTATACTACACTTCATCACAAAAAAAAAAAAATCGACTCTCATGAGAATCTACGTTGCGACCCGCTACCCACGACATTCAGTAGCATTCTGACCAATTTTTCCATCTCCTGTTTCACTAAAACAAAAGACGGCTTTTCTTTTATTATTTTTGCTAATTAAAATTCACTAATTCCTTGTAATTGTCTCTCTACAATGCATTGTGGTTTTTGTTGTCTTCTACCCGTTTCACAATTAATTTCACTGTTCTTACTTTGTCCCTTTAACATTGTTTTTTTTAAATTCAACACGTTCTTCACTGATTCTCTATACGCCATTTTAAGCAGATGACCGTCTGTCCTTCTTCGTGAATATTTCTACAAGTTTTTAAATTTATTAAGATTTCGAATTTCTATTTTGTGACACTCCACCCGTCACGAAAATACGCCTTAAATTGTCCACAAACATTTCAAAGTCCATTTTGGATCTTCCGCTTCCGAATATTGGGGAACTTAATTCATCTGTTTATTTTCACTGTTTTTATGAAAATCCCAAGTTATTTTCTAATAAATTATAAATAATGTGACGCGTCTCATCGGACCGTCACAGTATTTAATAAAAAAACGTGTGTCATTGAACACCAACATTTTTAATATTCTCGGTACGTAAAGAACAGTTGCACTGGGTATCCGTGTACACTATATTATTGTGACATACCAAAAATGACGGACAGTTTTGTTTAGGCAAATAAAGGTCAAAATATTGCTAAAGACGTGGGTTTCTATGGTGCAGATACGCAGAGGGTACACCTTAGCAACGCAAGTTCGTTCTGAGACGTGGGTTTCTATGGTGCAGATCAGTTTGAAATAGGTGCCCATCTGAGGCGCAAGATAAAAAGAATAGACAGTGCTTGTGAAGTGGTTGGAGGAAGTTTCGACTTGGTCGCTGATCATCGTGGACTTAAACAAGAAGGAAGATTGATCTACTCTACGTGGCGACATCGAGCAACGTGCGTGAAGAGGCAAGAAAGGGAAAAAGGTTCTATAACGCTGTTATTGCAATAACGAGAAAAATGGTCATGACCTAACTATAAATTGAAATAATCAATGATAGTTGATAACTTTGGCATACATAATAAATAATTCATAGTTTGAAAGAAAGCTGATTCTCATTTGCCATTACGTGCAATCCTAGAGTAGATATTCTAGAATTATTTTCAGATTCCTCGCCACTCCGTATGGATGGCAGATTGAGTAATTGGTTGCGGCGTAAGTAGCAACAATTATTTCATAAGAACCCGTCGACCGAGCTAGCGGGATTTGTATTTATTTGCAACATATCCGAAGATAGTGTAACCTTTTCCTGGCGCCCAAATTGTTTATAAATTCGGAAATTGGTTACAACTGACATATATTATTAGTAATTAAAATAAAAAACATTTTCACTACAATTTGCAATATTGTGTTGTTATTGCAATATTTGTGAAGACGGATTTCGTTAAAATATTTAATTCATTCCAGAGTTATATGAGAATATTTTATATGTTGTTTCTGAGCTGTTGCCGCACTATTTTTCGCAAACCTATTTTGTATCCTTTTGCTACAGCATTTTTGCTGTTGCAGACCACTTGTTTGTGCAAATTACTAAAATTAATAACATGTTATTCTTGGAGAAAGAACATTCCGGAATATGCTTCATTTCCTGTATAATTAAAGAACTGTGCCTATTCAGTAATTATGCATCCGACTTAACATGCCAGAAAACATTACTTTTCATGTCTCAGATTAAAAGGTAGTATAATTAAACAATCATGTAACTTATTTGAGATACCTAAAGTGTAGCTTTTTCAAACCTAAAATTCCGAGGTGGTCATCTCGCACGGAATCAAATACGGGCGCCAGATCGTGTACCTGTTCCGTTGGAGTCTGTATTTCCCGCAGCTGGAGGCGAGTGCCTCCCTAATCAAAGGCTGCCCGAAGACCAAAGGCCGCGGTGTTGTTTGAACCCTCCGTTCCTTCGCTCGCTGATACTGCCTCCACCCTCCCTCCCTCCCGCCCCCGGCACTCGTCTCTGACATGGCTTCCTCCACCGCCGCGCCGCGCCGCAGCCCTCCTCAGAGCAAGCTGCTGCCACGCCCAACGCGAACACGCCAGTACGCGCATCACCTTTCCGCAGGGGAATCTGTTTATCGTATTAAGAATGTGCTTTTGGGGAAAACGCATCAATCTGATTATTATTTTATATTGTCAACTTGTGAGCAAAGGTACGCGGGACATTACATGTCAAATCAATGCAGAGCCCTGCTGAGTACTATACCAAATTGTGGAAAACACTCTTTTTTGATGCGATTTAGCCGACTTAGTGAATTGAGGCCGATTTTAAAAGTTTATCAACCGAAGCAATACAATTTCCACTCTGACTACAGACCAATCTGACGCAAAGACATCATTTTCTATGTGTAGTATATATTTTAGGCAATGAGTAACACTTAAGTCGATACTATTTGAATTTTCTTGGTATCGAGAATTCGATACAATAGAATTTAACTCTGACAAATTGATATCGATTCTCGAATACAAACAAACTATTTTCGTTTGTTTTCCTCAAAATCTTGATATCATAGCAGTATTCCTACTATAAAGGAAACAAATGAAGAGATAAAAATCTTAAAATATTAACACGATTGCGTGAATATATTTTTGATATAAAATCTCTTGTTTTGGTAAAGACATTACGATATATAATGACCAGATGAATGTTTTAAAAGTATTTTCATGTGTTGAAAATTTCTTTCATACTTGATTTCTTTCATACCTAGCTATGGTCAAATATGTTCTTACTTGTATTTGCTCAACACTTCCACATTTTTTCCCATAATTTTTGAAGAGTTTAAAACTCCGCCAACCGGTTTGTGTTCTCTTCTACTTCTGTAATTGCTCTATTAACTACTTTGTAGGCGAATCTATATAAACATTAAACGGTGACTATTTTGTATATTTTTGTGAATAAGGTTATGTGAATGTGTGTTAGTTAAGTTTAATAAGAGTAAGTTGTCAGTCACATTCCTTTGAAAATCGGTATTTGCACACTAAAGAAAATAAACGTGGGAAGTCGAAAGTAAGAACGGTCATTAATTCTCCAGCATTACTTACAATTTTGTTTTCTTCATATTCTGTTGAAGTTCTTCAAATTTAATAAATTCCATGACAATATTGCTTGTAGGATTTTGCAAATATATTTTAAAAACACGCTAATACGTATTAAAATAAAATTAAAACTGACGTGAGATTCACTTGTAAATTCACTTGTTCACTCAAATATGGCAATATTCAAGACTGCCATCCTCGTGAAAGAAAATGATGGCGTCGTGGACCGAGACCTCTGGATTCTGAGGTTTAATCAACGCCACCCACACATATCTATTTAGGTCACGATGGTTTAATTCCCGGCATACTCGCTAAGATCGCATCGCAAAAACACGCGTTTGGAAATTTCTTTTAATCTTCTGGCTGGGTCCAAAAAACAAAAGATCAGTTTCCCATCAGGAGACCGAGTCACGTCGAATGACATCTCATATCTCTCGCCTGGTGGACAGGAAGTGGTCTCACTGTGAGTGACGGATACACACACACACACACACACACACACACACACACACACACACACACACACACACACACACGCATTTGCTCAAATACTTTAACAATATAACAACATTACGTTGAACACCGGGAATTGGCTGTCATCTGCCAAAGGTCAATTAGGTAGCCCGCTTGACGTTAATGCGTTCCTGATTTCCGTGTTACAGTAGCCTCTGGGATTATCATGTCACGTTAAAATCGATATATTAATATTAGCCGGGTGAAGGAAGGAGGAGAAGAATTAAGAGTTTTTACTCACTTGATGAAAAAGAAAAGGAAGAACAAGAAATAGAACTGTTACGTTATTGTTAGCCACTCTGGGTTCTGAAATTATTGTATGAATAATGTCTTCTACATATTGTTGTATCTTGCTTATAAAGCCCCGGTGTAGTGGGGCTTAGAAGGCTAGTCAATTCAGTAGTGTCGCTTCAATACTGAGAATATTGGAAAATAATTGTTTAAGTATCGTAAGTATCACAAGTTCCTAATCCTAGACACCAGTGCGGGGGGATACTGACAATGGCATTTTCTGTCGTGGCATGTCTTGGCTAGCCCTCACGAGTTAAGCAGAGCTGTGCCTACTTGTGCGATCGAATTGCGTTAACCGTACGGAACAACAGAGCTGTACATATTGAAGTGTCGGACGCCAAAACTACCTGGAAAATTGATGAGATCAGGCCAAGGACTTGTTAAATAAGAAATTACCAAAATTACAAATGTAGTTGCGGGTAATTAATTTACTGCTAGACTATATTTGATTCCAATGAAAAGTGCTGAAAATATAAAAAAATAACCTTAATAATTATATTGCCGTCATTAATTGATTGATTTTTTCGTGTTTCCGGGCGCGTCAACTGCTTTGGTTATTAGTCCCGTTAGTGTAGTGCATGCTTTTTCTCGGGAGATAGTGATCATTCCCGCTGATGGCGAGATCCGGCGCCCACCTACCGTCGGTTAGTGGGGTTTCCCCCTAATCAGGACTGTCCCACCAGCAGGGCATCGCCCCAACCGGGACAAGCTCTAAGCTCCCGACCGATCTCCCGGAATATGTGATAGTGTAGTGCATGTTAGTGTAAGTGTGTATGTGTGTAAGGGGAAAGGATAGGGCAAGGAAGAGGAAGGACAGATCGCGCGCGGTCCGTGGCCCGTTTGGTAGGGTACTACTCCGGCATTCGCCTGGTGTTGATCGAAGAAATCACGGAAAACTACCGATCAGAGCAGCCGGCCGCTAGAATTTTCCTCCAGACAGCGACTGAATTCGACCTAGCTGAAAAGCTATTGCCGTCATTATGTGCACAATTTCGTGTATACATTCACGAATTGATTACCTTGGCTTTCGTGAACTTTGTTGGACAGATTCGAAGGTACGAAGGTACGAAGTCTGTAAATTCACGGAGAATACTAGATAGTCTATTTTAGTAAGAAGCTGTTCAACCTTTTTTAAAATTTGTTATATACTTTTATCCACCAGAAGTAACTTTATTTTCACTTTTCTCCAAATTAATAAAATACGGGTTAACATTTTCCTGTCATGACTCTTCAACCTCATTTCTTTTACTCTTTGCGAGTAACTGCTGGATTTTTTCGGCAACTCAAACTGTTCATATACAAACCACAAAACCACGGTAGGTTTCGACACCCCTTTCTCTTGTGAACGCAGACGGAAGGGGGAGGGGGGCGAAGGGGGCGAAGGGGGCGGGCAGCCGCGGGCAGTGGCGGTGTCCAAATAACAGGCTACGGCAGCTCTCCCAGTGCCACGACCTTCTCACCCGTGCACCCGGCCCCCGTGGGCACCCATCATTCGGGCGAGGCCCAACCCCTTCGACGGGGGCGTACCAAATGCAACTTTTCAACGCATCACCATCGCTTAACGTCTCGTTTTGATGACATTTTAATTACCATTCTTCTTCTAGAAAATTAAATTCAGGAGAGACGAAAATGATCGTTTTTAAGATGTTATCTAGGAGATCTTTTCGCACGAGTTTCTGATTGATAATTAATTTTTATTACACGGTGTTAAAAAGTGTAGATTGGAGCTGTTGGAATATAGGTTATGGAAGACAATTATGGAGTGGAAAACCTTAAGACTTTAAAATGAAACAATAAATATGATGTCAGAGTTAAGAGCTGAATGGGTTCTTAAAATATAGAATAAAAAGAGTACACAAGTATCAGCAGTAATGACAAATATGAAAAATTATGATATTTACAATGGAAGGAACAGCAATTTACGTTTTTATCTTTGAAAGAAACAGGAAGTAAATTAATAATACAAGTAAGTAAATTAATATTTTATTCGTACTCCGTACAAATAAAATTTGACACATACAGCATATATAAGGGAAAAATACCATAAAAGTGTTATAGTTCGCTATAAATTTCCAATTGTACCAGACCTTCATTCAGAGATCAAGTTACCGGAAGGTACGAGCAGATTCATCGACCATTCGCTTAACGAGGTGCAATCGACTCCATTACATTTCTTTTCTATCTTACAACTTATCGCGCGACTTCAATGGCTCCTTGAGTGCCGTTTCTCTGAATTCTTCAGAAAAGCATACGTCTGGCACTCGAGATGCAGACACAGGGAATTATCTTGTGATAATCAAAGATTGAATCATTGATCTCAAAGGCCCTAAAATGTCGAAAAATGAGAGCTGCATTACATATTACCTGGTGGAATTAACATATGATAAATTTCATTTTTCTTCTTGATTAACTGAAAAATGTATATTTTCGCTCACAAATTGAAGCGTAGAATTTCTGCATTGCCTTAATAGGTGATTCAAACAAATAAGAAATACTAAAAGACATTACAACATAAATGTAGTTGCAGGAAGTTATTAATTCATAGTTTGACGATATTTTATTCTAGTGATAAAATGTTGAAAAAATAAAAAGCAACTATAATAATCATCATAAAGCCTTGATTATATTGCACGAATTTGGCATATATTCATGAAATGATCACCATGATTTTTGTATTCTTTACGACGGACGGAATATTTAATTATCTAATTATTTTCAAAGTATAACACACAATGACTTACATTCTAGGAAATTATCCCATCATTTTCAGAGAACCAAACTCCCATCATAAAAACGAGACATTTTCCAAAGCTCATATCGCTGCGTTACATCACTGAGGAAGTTCCGCCTTTTGATCTCCACACCGCAGATCTCTCACGTATCCACTACACCGCAGCGGCCGTCTGCCTCCCATTTCTCATCGGGCCACCCACGACAAATCTCCGCAATCACTCACGACGCGCGACGCGACCGCGTTTCATCACCCCCTTTCCCCTCGGCCTGGGCGTCCCTTTCAAAAGGCGCATCTGGACGGGGCGTATGGGCCCTGGAGCGAAGGACCGCCGCTGCCGCCGCATAAGGAAACCTTTCTTGCGCGTTGCAGTGGAGGAGCGGGGAGCATAATTGAGACGAATGTACTTGACTGCCCGCTGCGGTCAGTGTTGGGTCGCTTTAACGTACGAACCCTTTGAGTCCGGGCCAAACGCCCCGAATTATGCCGAGGATATAAATACACGTACAAATAGCTTTCATTGTAAACGTTATAAGATAAATTAAACATATTTTAAAATCAATTTATTGAATTTATGTAATTTTTCTTTGTTTTTTTATTTTTATTTAAGTTAATTTTTAATTGCATAAACAACGTGATTATTAGCGACTATTTCTGTTACTTGTATGTTTTCTCAGCAATGTTCTACATGTGGTATCATATGGTTTGGAATTTATGTCACTGCCATATACATGAGAGATATTACATTCGAAAAAGAAAAAAATGTACTTAGGGAGTGAAAATTACAATAAAGGGGATAATTCTTCTTTTTATTCATTCCAGAAATAATCGTTACCGTCACTTTCTATCTTCAATCTTTCCTATGTCCTTGTCCATCCATCGGAGGTTTCTCTGTCTCTTGGGCCCATATCGTGGCATCAGATTAGAAATTCTGATGGAGCTCATCCTTGCCAAGTGTTGGTGTAAACATTATCTAATCCGCTCTGTTTTCTAATGATCGTTCTTTTTCATTAAAATATTTTCAAACCATTTGGTGTCTATCTCTTCGCTTCAAATTTGGTTTGTTCTAGTGAATACTTTATACATCGCAGGAACTTCATTTACGAACTCTCCATTACGCTCTAATCTTTCTAATTGAACAAGTTTCTGATTCATTCACGAAAGATGGTATAATATTTTAATAAATAATCTTAAATGCTTTCTTTTTCATTCTTTTTGTCCTTTACATAATACGATATACTTCGGAATTGGAGGAGTGTATGTCATCGTCATATACTTTGGAAATATTCGACGAGTAAATTAAAATAAGAAACCTGTTCTAAGTTCTTAATATCTATCACATGTTTAGTGCGAATGGGATATTTAGTCATAATACTAATTTACAATACGCGCGTAAAGAACACTAAGCAGCCTCTGTTGGATACCCTAAAACCCTGAAAAAATACAACAAATAATCACTGACTTAAGGCGCCAATATTTAATTGTTTTAATTGACATATTCTCACTGTGCGTACCGACTGAATTCTCATTCTCTGTGCGAAACTGCTTACGACACAGCATCATCAATGCTCCAAGGAAGAGGCCGCCTGCCATTCAATATTTGCTTTTAACGAATTGCGTTCTGGCACAGCAACAGTTTTGATATTCTTGGTATGTAAATAACTATTGTTGTATACTATGTAATTGACATATTCGTCAAGACTGTTTTACTAAAAAAGTAATTTACTGCTTATTATATGATCGTATTTTATTTTTTGTACTTGAGCAGAAGATGTACTGTTCTGCATTCTTGAGCAGGGTGCTAATGGAAAGCTTTTTTGTGTGGTTTTGTTCACCAGCAGTTTCTCTGCTGCAGATCAGTAGTTTTTACAATATTTATTTAAAATAATGTGTTTTTAAGCAAGTTGATTTTTTATTAGTTAATAATATTCATCACGTAGAAAAATAACAGATTTTAATAACCAAATCTACGTTAATAATTATAATATCAACTACATCAAATCTGAAATATAATTTTTAATTGGTTTATTAATAATTTTTAGAAGTCTGTACAAATAATATGAACAAAGCTCACAAATACATTGGGATCAGTACCCTTTGTAGTAGTAACGCGAACTACTCCAGTGGCATACTCGAGGCTGCAGGCACGGCCAAAGTTCCCATTCGTATGTTCCCATTCGTTTAAAAAAATCAAACTCGTATGACTATATTCTTTATTTGAAAAACACATGTTTGAAAATACACATTTGTACCTATGAATGAACTTTATTAAATATGTTTTATGAATTGTAAATTAGTAATTTGTTTGGAATATCATAGTGAGTATGCAATATATCAAAATATTAGCTTAATTAATTGTTTTGTTCAAATCGCCCATTATTATCTCCAAATATTTTTTCTATGCTGATGATTGAAAAAATGACCTCGAAACTGTCATGATCTTAAACAAATACAAAATTTACATGACGTTGAATTATTTGTATAGATGTTAGTAAGTCCAATAGTTAATGAATGTCCAATAGTTAATGAAGGTGCGTTCCAAATACAAAGGTCAAAATATTAACGTATATGAAAATGAACAGGCACATTGAAATGTTTTAAGTTTCCATCAAACTTTCCAGCATATTAAATTTCTGGAAATCAAAGGAATCTCACTTTTCAAGGCTACATAAAAATGAAAGAACCACAGATAGTTCCCAATAGTTGATAATCTATATCTATCTATACTCTATATCTATACTAATATATAAAGACAGAAGTGCGTTGTCTTGCAGCGCGGTAATCTCTGAATCTACTGAACCAATGCTGATTAAACTTTTGTGCTAGCATCCTTTAAAGGCCTGGAGTACTATAGGCTATGATTTACAAACATAAACGGTAATATATTTTCAAAATAATTACTTTTCTGGACATTTTTTGCCTAGCTTTACATCACAGATTCAAGAGTGCATCAATGCCAATAGTTCTGCTGCGCACCACCAGATGATGACGTCTGAGATCTACTACTGATTTCATCAATGTCCAGTATTATTACGAAATTCATTTGAGTTTAAACAAGGTTATGTAATGTCCCTGCGTGAACATTTGAAAGAAAGCCGTAACTGAAGTGGTAAAGAATGTCAATGTTCATGCATTGCTCCTTGTCCATGTTATATACAAAGTGGCAAGGAATCCTTGTGAGTTTGCAAGTGTTTAATAATTGAGGTAGGTTGAGAGAATAAAAAGTACAATAATATACAGAACAGAATATACAATAATGTACAATCTACTACAATGTATAGATATCGTATACAATCTAAACAACGTCTTCGTTTATAGAAATTTGTGACAACCGAATTGTTTGACGAAACGAGTGTCACAATTGTCAAAACAGATTACAAATGCCAAAAGATAGGGAGTCTACTAAAATTTTGAATCGGCTACTCAGACGGAAGATCGACTTGCTGAAGTACTCACTCGCCCCATTGAAAATAATACTGCATGAAGGGAAGAAATATGAATAATTCTCTAAGTAGTAGGGCCGCTGTTCATTAGGACTCTCAATTTGACTATTTACACAGTTCTTAGGTTGAAAATGATAAAATGGAAAATGTGTATATGTTTTCACTCCATCTAATAAATATTTTTCTTCAATATTTGAACAGTGGTGTGTGATTTAGGAATGATCATTTACACATTAAGATTAATCTGTACAGTTGTTTTTCATATTAATTGCAGTTGTACGTTTTTCTTCTGTATGTGAAGTTTAGTGCAGTGGTTGGTAATTAAGCAATGATCATTACAATATTAAGACTTATCTGTGCAGTTGTTTTGCATGTCACTTGCTCTTAATGAATGAATTCATATATATTTTTCAATAAATAATTGGAAAAAATTAATTTATCTAAAAACATTTTGTCTAAGCAAATAAAAAAATTCTGGGACTCTTTTGTTTCTATTATTCAGCTTTCATCAACAAATTGGAAAAATGGAAAGTAATTTATGTTTTTGTAATCCCAGTAAAATTTTTTCTTCAATATGTGATGTATTTCTGTGCAGTGGTGTGTAATTTAGGAATGATCATTTACATATTAAGACTAATCTGTTAAGTTCTTTTGCATCTCAATTGCTCCCAATGAATGAGTTCATTCATATTTTTCAAAACAAAAATTAATTTGTCTAAAAATATTTTTGTCTATGCAAATAATATTTGGGAGTCCTTGGTTTCTATTATTTATATTTTAGAATCCATAATCTCTATCACTTGAGATAAAATAATGTTGCTAATATTGTTTTGTTATGTGGCTCTGTGTATTGTCAATTTATTATTTACACGTAATGTAATGTTGGTGGATTATTAGTTTTCTAATATATCAGTCGCATGATGAATTGATTTACCTGAACAAATAAGTTTTATACTACATGTTACTAGCACATAGGGCATTAAACATATATATTTTGGTCGTCTTCAGAATTATGAAAGCTGGTAATTATGTTTCAGAATAGATACAAGCATTTTCATTTATTTTATGATTAAGATTCATAAATTACATTATGACATCTATAACTATTACTCCGGATCTACCAACTACCGTACCCGTGCATGAACTTCTACATGTTATATACTCAGCTTAAAACAGTATGTTCCTTCAAGGTCACGAGTTGACACATCAATTTCAAAACTTTATTTATGAATACAATAGAAGAAAAATATAAAAATAGGATAAGTTTTACGTGAAAATTTATTGATAGTGTTGGAATATTATATAAAACTCCACAAAAATTATATATGTGATTTTACAAGTATTTTATTTTGTAGTTTCGATTTGTTCATTGCTTTTAGTTATAAAGTGAATATTTAGAAGCTGGAACTTCAAATAAGAAATAGATAATTATTTGTGGAAAAGTGAGCGAGGTAATCCAGAAATTTCCAAATGGGGGTCGAGAGAAGACAGCTATCGTGGCGTGGCCGGGCGGAGCATGGCAGGGAGTAGGGCGGAGAAGGGATTCAATGGAAGAGATAGAGGTAGGTCCCGCCGCAGGGCATGAAAAGATTGAATTCCTCTTCATGTAAAATAATTTACTGTAATAAATGCCCGAGCAACGCCGGGTACTTCAGCTAGTAATAAAATATAATACTATAATATAATAATAACAATAGTTGGTCTTATAGTCCCAGCTTCTCCAATTCTAGCAATATTCGAATACATGAAAGGCACAGTGAGTTCTATAGTTACCTTCACTGGCAGATCTGTAACCCCCTGAAAGTTCCAAACACTTACTCCAAATGGAATGAACACTCACCAAAACCTGTAATTCTGTTGGGCTATGTACAATACTGTATGTCCAACAAATCCATACTGAGTGTATGACAGCAGGAAGAAACAATATTGTTAAATCGTGACTACTTATAAATGTTGCCGTGCTATACCGTCCAAGGAGGCAAAGGAAAGTCTTAAATAGAAAAGTTTGGATACTGAGATCATCTGGTTGTTAGGTAACAAAATACAGAATGTATTGATAGATATCGGACCTCTGGGATTTATTACCGCAAAATTTATGTAAGAACTTGTCCAAATATCAAAAGAGTTGCGAAGTACAAGACACTGTGTTATTGAGAACAGCCCATATTTTGCGCCAATCCTTGTAGAAGCAGTCACAGTAATTAGATCTGGTTCTTAGGAAGCTATATCAACCTGGAGAAGCCTTTATATTTAACCAACATTTAACATCTTTTGTGGTAATAATGGTAATACAACGAAATTGTGAAATTTACCTCCGTGAAAACTACAGTTACACCCAAGTATTCCTAGACATTTTTTAATGTACGAGGAGAGAATAAAGATAAATATGTACCTAAAAATGCCTAATAATAATAATAATAATAATAATAATAATAATAATAATAATAATAATAATGACGTCGGTACTAACAACTACCTTTCCATCCAGCTTTCCTTCTCAACGGTCGATAGAGAACTTTACTTCAAAGGGCGCTTAAGATGTCATTGACCTCACGGCTTCTATTGCTGAAGACAACGCAAAACAAGTAAATTTAAATTCAAAATTTCCTATAATGTTTTTTACTTCAGCGATGTATGTTTACGACTGTTTTCGTAATAGGCATGGACATGGGAAGTTATCTGTATTTTTTGGAATTTTTTTTTCAATTACGTATATTTTGTGTACTGTAAATATTTAAGCACATAATATTGTATGATCAGAGTCTATCTGTGAAAAACGAAATTTTGCGATAATTTAAAATAGAAATCAGTTCATGTTCATTCTTAGGTCATGTGAAAACAAAGGAGGGCGTTACAGTCAAATTGAAAAAACGTTATATTCAACTTTCACTTCATTGCACCAGGTCTTAATGGATAATTAATATTCATTAAGAATAGAACATTTATAAATCTTATTCTACTTAAAATTACAGGAACATTATTAAACTATTTTCACTCCAAAATCCTCATATGGGCGTGCCGGCCTCATGACAGAGTAGAGGTCTCGAAATAACTTATAAAACATATTAGTTAGCGATCCGGTGGCCGAGATCGCTACGACACTATTGCCTTAGGGTCGCGGGTTCGAGTCCCGCCTCGGTCATGGTTGTATTGTGTTCGTCCTTTCATTCCTTATAACCATATCGTCCATCTTCATAGTTACCATATCGTTAACTCAGTTCTGGGACCCAGTGATCGCTAATGACCTAGATGTTGATGCGACCTTAAATAACAACAACAACAAAAATAGCTTTACCAAACACCGAATATTCCTGTAGTAAACTAACAACCATTAACGCAAAATAATGGTCTCAATCTTATTATGATTTATTGTTGGTTGTCTATTCGTAAAATTTAAATGTAAGCTATTAGAGATAACTGAATTCTATTTTCATTTTCCTGTTTTCATTGGTTAACTATGTGTGGATGCAACAGATCGATTGAAAGTTTTTTTTGCCACTTTTTCCAGGGTCAACAAAGTAGGAACAAACAATGTATGGATTAATATGGTTTTGAAACATACATCTGTCTTCTACTACATAATCTAAAGCAAAACTATGGAAATCATGGAAGTGCTTTTAAAGGTCTTGGCTGACAGGACAATTTGAAAGAAAAATAATGTCTGAGATGATTGCCGCGTGATAATCATAAAACAACAATAGTGAATTTAGTATATTTACGACTGTTGTTCAATGAACTCTTAAACAGTGTGATCTGGGAATTACGGATACGTACCTACTACACTTGTTACTACAGAATAAACAATAACGAGAAAATAGTTTCCCTTCTTTAATATATGTCAGTAGAGAGTTGTTTTACCACTGACCCAAATTGAATGATCACGCAATTGAAACATAGGGACAATTTTTCAAATGATTAAGAAATTGCGAGCTATCCTCTGAATTTAACACTTTATCTTCTAGTAACAAAGGAGAGAGGTCAGCAATCTTCCTCTGATTGGTTCAGAATGGATCCAGTATAATTTTCTATGAGCGTGAAATAGCAAAACGGTCATCATAAAGACGAAATGTAATCTTCAGAGCTTCAGTCGATTATTAACGGGTAACATAGTTTTGATACGTCATTCAGACATTAGCTTATTGGTGTAGAGTATCAGTTGTTATTTCATAACAGCGAAAAGGTCATAATGGAAAATGAAGTCAATCGAAGATTGAACTCGTGAAATTGCCTTTTGATGGTATGTTCTGACTAGAAATATTAAAGATTGAAGATAGTTCAAAGGCCAGACGTTAGTGAAGTTTGTACCTCTATTATGGTTACTGAAGGGAAACACCGGCTAAACCTTTTGCCATTAGGTTAGAGAGCTTCGTGCGTGATAACGGTGTTCATGCAATTCAAAGGTAACAGAACATACTGGGAAACAGTAGACACTTTTGACAGGTCCAACATTCCTGAAAGGCCAACTTTGAGCCTTTCTCATGAACGAAGAAGCAAAAGTGGCCGAAGCAAAGGAAAAGCTGAAGAACTGTAGAAATATTAAAGTAGTAGCTTGGAGACCTGCTACATTACTAGCTAACGTAATATACATACAGTATTTGTACACACTACCTTGAACGATAACAGATAATATTCAGAAATGTTGCATTCGTCTCAGAATCTTAAATTGTCGAGTTCGGAAGGCTACGAGGCAAAGCATGGAAAACTAAGACGATATTATATTTAAAGAAGACTGGGAATAAGGATGAAAGAATACCTAAATTGGATTGGTTACAAAGAGAAGAACAGGCTAACAACGTAATGAGCGAGGAATCTGCGTGTGATGAGATCGGGAGCGGTCGAATGTGTGGTCAAGCTGGTGATGGAACTCGTGATCGGGAGGTGGTCGAAAGCGTACTTTCCAAGGCGGCATGGAAGCAGTTCATCACTAGTTTACTAAATCTTCAATACCGGATCCATGATGTCGAACTGTTTTGCGAGTAACAGAAAGTGGACGCTCGTATAAACTCCTCGCACTCATTAAATGAGAAATGAATACATTCAGAGCGAGCCGATCGGCTCTCGTACCGCGGCGCGGCTCGCGCGAGTGGCCATGAGGGCGCGCGTTTGGGCTGGCGCGGGCGGAGGCACGGGAGGGGGTGTAAGGCAGGCGGCGCTGCGCTCAGGTCAAGGTCCGGGCGCTCGCGGCCGCCAACCCGGCCCGCGCCTCCGCCTCCGCCTCCGCCGCGCTCCAGTGACGCCCGCCCAGGCGCCGGCGAAGAGCGCTCCTCCGCGAGCCCGGCGCCGCGCCGGCGACTGCTAGGGACCCGCGTAGCCAAGGCGCTGGTCACAATGGAAGGATTTTCGCCGAAATTGCGGTCGACGGACGGCGGTCGTTTTTGCCCGTTGTGCCGGATTCAAGCACGTGCTAGTGTAATCGGGAATGGTCAATATACTGAACCCGAACGAGCTCTTCCGACGGCGTCCGAAAACATTGGGGGTTTCGGACGGAGATGTTTCATTTGGTTCTGAGGCTGCGGTCACAAGGTAGGCAAAAGATCGGTCGTTTACTACCGGACGATAGCGAGTGAAATCGTCCAGCTTACTTCTTATTTTAAAAACTCCAAAGTTTGCACCCGCAATCGTCGACCGAACGAAATTTCAGCTGATATCGGCTTCACTGGGACCCCCGCCTAAGGGTTCCATACTTCGGAAATCGTTGGAGAGTCAAGACCTTCTGCAATACCAAGACCATCCGCAGATCCGCAGTACTCATAGATGGTCTTGTGCGAACTTATCGCAAATTTAAAAAAAAAAAAGACCTTGTAGAACTATGGAAATATTCGGACGATTTCCGAAGCGACTTTCAGGTGTTTTTCGGCTGAAATAAGTCGGACGATTTCGCTCTCAGTCGTTTCGCTCCTTTCTGTTCGCCATCGAACGGAGAAAAAAAAAGATTTCATCACTCAGGCGATGAAACAATCGATTCGAATTTAGTTCAGAAGCATCATTTTGGGATATTTTACTTGCCGTAAATCTGCAACCATGGACAATTGACTTTATGTCGTCTCCGAAGGAACACATATGAAGGAATTGTTTTCACCCTTAATAATGCACAACATTGAACCCGCGATCTTGGGAACCCGCAAACTGTCTAATATGCAAACCGTTACACTACGAAAGCCACTGTTGGTCAGTTCGTACGTGAGAGGATTAATGCTTTTAGTCATGACCGACAAGTTTTTATTGAAGGTTTTGTTTGTCTATTTCGGGATTTTCAGTACAATATTTTTGAGCTTGGTCTCGGGAGCACAAGCGAAGGCTCCTCAAATTTCAACAAAAGTGATTCAGTTGCATTTTGAGTGCTCCGAGATGGCAACCTGTAGTGTGTAAAGACGCAAAGGGAAGGGGAGAGGGGAAGGGACGCAAAGGGAAGGGTGAGGTTTGGAAGTCACTCTAGAGTTGTTCCGGAAGTTCTTTGACTCACGATGCCCTGAATTAAGCTCTTTGGGCAGGCCTTCCGTAAAGTGGAGTCGAGCGTGGTTGGTCGCGTGATCGTCGCTGACACATGCCGAAGAGGGTCTTTTAATGGAAATACTTTGAACTGACAAATTAAACATATTTTTCATTTCGTAATATCAAATGCAATTCGTCTGTAATTGCGCGGAGGAGTCCTCGTGCCCTCAGTGGACTCTAATGGAGAATTCAAACATGCGCATCCGGTTATGTGAGTTCCTCGGCGATATTCACTGCATTCACGTTGTTAGTGTCAACGAGACGCAGGGGCCCCGTTCCCCCGGGTTCGATGGGACGGGGCACTAGTTGGGTGTGTGTATACCCCACCTCAACAATCTAAGAATTGACAATCCCGTCACTATGAGGAGGGCTTCGCACCCAGGTTACAAAACTTACTGGCGGCGATTTTGGGAAGCCAACAGCGGTTGCGATCTGGCGTTAATTTACTTGATAGCCTTCAGGGTCCATATATGACGAAAATATAGCCAAGGGAACCCAGAGCCACCCCGTCAACCATAATTAAGGGGTTTATGGTAATAGGCGTATGAGGAGCCACGGCGTTCAAATTCAAATCCAAAGTCTAGGTCCCAGCTGGGGGGGGGGGGTGTCCAAGCCACGTTCATAAATCTACCTCTCCTGTGGTCGAGATTCGATTAAATTGGGGCTCTGATTCACAAAATTTTGATGAAGACATATTTGTTCGAAAGGATTTTTGTTATTTTCCTGTTATTTCTGAGGCGTTTTTATTTTCTTGTATACATACGTATATACATAGTAATATACGTAGTATAGAGAAAGTTATGTAATGCTGCGGAAAATCGATTTCGAGATTTCAACGGAAATACACGTTTTGGGGTCCCCTGATACCGATAAAGGGTTTTTTTTCATAACGTCCTTCCGTCCGTCCGTAAACACTACTAGCGCCTAAACCACACGTACGATCTTTTCCAAATTGAAGAAATCCTTGTCCATCTGGCTCTAGTTGAAGCTTTGAGATTTTGAGAAATATTCTTCAAAATTTTGGGGTACTATACATGAAGCCCTAGGAACATTTTTAACATTTAATTATGAAATAAAGTTTCAAAATTGCAACGCCACAGTACATGATGGAAAGAGATAAAATTCGTCTGATCTTTTTTTAATTTTTTTAACTAGATCAGTGGGTTTACCACTTTACCGGTGAGTATTAGTTTTAAGTACGTACTATAATCGATTGTGGCTCGAAGTTACGAGTAACTGTAAATGTGTACACTTTCATAACCCTACTTTTGATCGAGGACATAACCACTGGGTACTTCTATGATGATTGTTGTTAATTTTGTGAAGAAGAAAGTAAGATAGCGAGTGAGAAGTGAGATAAAAATTTCTAGGTTATGGGGGGCGGGAACAGATCTTTTCGGCGACGGGATTTAATTCTTGTGGGAGCAATGCTGGTTTTTCGGAGGTTCAAGTGGCTGGTGCAGGAGCAGTTTGGAGGTTGCAAAAGCATTTGATTGACAGTAAGGAAATGTAATTTATAATTGGTTATATGTCTAGTTCTTTATGAAGTTTTTTGTTGATTAGATACCACGGGGCATTGGTAATTGTACGAAGGATTTTATTCTGGAATATTTGTAAGGGTTTCATATCGGAAGACTCCTCCCCAGATTGGGGTGCGTAAGTTATTGAGTGTCTTAGGACTGATGTGTAAAGAAACAGAATTTTAAATTTTCAGAGATTACTTTTTATTACTGAGGGGATATAATTTAAGTAGTTTTATTCAGTCTATGTATAATATGAGGTTTCCATGTAAGACGAGTATCCAGGAGGACGCCTAAGTATTGGATCTGATGATGCCGGTTCGAAGAGAGTCGATTCCATAAAAGCGCAGAAGAGATTCTGCTCGCCACAAGAGGAATCATTTGTTCTTTTCTTTCTTAAAACGAATGAACGAAATTACTTGAAACTCTTATGACGTATGAAGATGAGCAATACAAATTGGCCAGCGGAAGAAAATGAAGAGTGACTTCGGTACTATCATCTCCGAACGAAGCGAGAATTCCCACTGGCCCTCATTATCCCCATAAACAACCAAGGAAACAGTTTTCAGTGATTCACGCAAAAACCTTTCGCAGTTTCGCTCTAGTAAAGTGCCTCTAATAAAGAACTGTTGATTTGAATCGTCGAGAACACGATATCATTCGAAATTGCTCTTATGCAGGTGATATGTATTACCTTAATATTATTTTTATGTTGCTAAGAGCCGATTGAATATTTAGTAACTTTTAAAGAAAGAATTTGTTTGGAACAAAACCTCTTTTATCTCTCTTTCAAGATATCACATAAAGACTGCTTTTCATTGTTTGGAATCATTTGTTATCTCGTCGGTATGCACTGAAGACTTGATAACATCACCATCAGAATTAATTGTAATTTTAATTGATTGATTGATTTTCCGTGTTTCCGGGCGCGTCAACTGCTCTGGTCATTAGTCCGGTTAGTGTAGTGCATGTTTTTTCGCAGAACTTCCCCCGCTGGATAGCGAGATCCGGCGCCGACCTACCGTCCGCTAGTGGGGTTTCCCCCTAACCAGGACTCTCCCACCAGCGGGGCACCGCCCCAGCCGGGACAAGCTCTACGCTCCCGACCGGTCACCCGGAATATGTGGTAGTGTAGTGCATGTTAGTGTAAGTGTGTGTATGTAAGGGGAGGGGATAGGATAAGGAAGAGGAAGAAAAGATAGCGCGCAGTCCGTGGCCCGTTTGTTAGGGTACTGCTCCGGCATTCGCCTGGTGTTGATCGGAGAAACCACGGAAAACTACCCATCAGAGCAGCCGGCCGCTAGAATTCTCCTCCAGACAGCGACTGAATTCGACCTAGCTGAAAAGCTAGTGTCGAAAATCCTGCCGCCGTCAGGACTCGAAATCTGGCCTCCTGGTCACAGGTGCTGCAGTGACATCAGTTGATGCACTGAGCTATCGCTCCTGGTTTGTAATTTTGAGATTTTTCTTGCCTTCAGACTAATTAGTTACGGTACTACAGGATCTTCAAAAAGAAAAAAAAAATCCCCTTCACAAGTGGAATGAGCCAGCAAGGAGGATCCAGAAAACTTTCGCTAACGCCCTTTCGCTGCGCGCGGTCAGTGACTCAGAGAGATGGGGGACGATAAACTTGAAATGTTTAAGCAAGCCACTGAACCTCAGCAATGAGGAGGCGTTGTCTGTTGGTGTAAGGAGACCGTTCATACGCATTTCACTTCTAAATGTCAGTAGGACACCTCCGCGCAGTCGCTTTAACATCCTCTCTGCAACCACGCCTTGGTGCACACCGCCACCGTTTCCACTCGAGTTTATTGCTTCGGTTTGATTACTCAGGCCGAGTACTGATTTTACTTCATCGCTCGCTCAACCAGTTCCAGTACAATGAAACATTGCATCATGCCTAAGATTTTTATGACCTTGTCCTCTTAGAAATAAATGAGGTATCTTGAAACGAGAGTCAGATCTCTTCTTCCGAGAAATAAAAGAACAGAGAATTAATAGAGGATAATGAAAATATGAAGGGTTGTAAAATGAATAAATTTCTGATTTCACTCTTTTCTTTAGATAGGGCAAATTCTTTCTAAAATACATAAAAAAGAACCTGACCGTAAGGTAATGATACACATTGCAGTAACTTAAAGACAAATCAAGAATTACAATGTTCTTGGCCATCACAAATTTGAATACTGTGCAATGACAAGTCACTAACTAGTGACTTGTCATTGGCAGATTATATTCTTGGGCTATGACATAGTCATGTTAGTGGCTAGTTTTCCTAAAGATTTTCATTATCTTTATTTTTTCTCTACCGGTTAAAACTTCAAGATTTTTCTCACAAGAACTTCATTAAAAACGTGAATCAAAACATACATAACAGGATACTTTCCACAAAAATACAGATTATCAGGGCAATTACACAACACAATTACGGGAAAGCTTAAACAGCTTTGTAAATTATATGCAAAACACGTTTCTTAATGTCCTATATCGCGTAGCGGAGAAGTTCTTTAATAATGGGTCATTACGTTTATTGAGGATCCTGAGCAAAGTATAAGGTCTTAGAAATGTTCGGACACCCGATTACAAAATTTGCATAAGTAATTCTGCTTCCCACGTGCGCACAGGAGATGGTGATTAAATCTACATCAAGGAAGGTGAGATGAAACTAGAACTGCGGATTCAAATAATCCCTTACATGCTGACGTTTTGACCCTAGAATATTGTGGAAATTACTTGGTAGCACTAGCGAAAACGTCTATGAAAGAATAAATAAAGTTGGTTTAAACATTAGAGAAGTGTATATGTAGAAGTATTCAATGTTAACAAATGATAATAAATTCTAACATATTGTAAGAACGATTAAAAAGTAATACAAGAATAGTACTCACCATGAATACTAGGTTTGATTACTAAGAAGTGTACTCTTATGGAAGTTAAAATGTCTTTCCAGGGCAAGTGAGTTGAAGAAAACAATTAAAAATACAAAAAAGTCTTCAAAGATATGTCATGATTAGACATCGGATGTTTAGGGAAATGCCTATTTTTTTCTAGAGAACTTATTTAAAGGCTGATAATATATGTCCACAAACCATGACAAATGATGACACATGACGAAGTTTTATAATGCTTATTGTTGCTTATTTTAGTATAAATGCCTATTTTTTGCAGAAATACCTTTTTTAGGACTTCTTTTGCCTTTTATTTATTATATTTATATACAATACTAAGATATCGTAAAATCGGCGATGGCCCAACGTGACCATTCATTACGAAACCTTCAATTCACGTCTTGAAATTTAAAATTACGAGAGAATTCCTGAAAGTATACCAACTGATTTTTCTCCATGTCCCTATTTCATAAATACCAGCCATGATCTGAGAACATGGAAGATTGACAATACACCGAGGGAACCTAAATTTTAAGTGGAAATAAATATAAATTCCCAGAAAGTTTCAGGGTTGCTGGTTTTGTACTGCTAAAATATATGCCAGTCACATCGTTCAGATATCCTTCTCCGCATTCAAACTGGTTTTGTCTCCCAGTCTTCGCAAATTTGAAATTGTGATCCTTGAAAAGTTACTGGTAATATGTAAATATTACTGGTTAATGGAAACTGTTAAGAATAAAATGTAGAAGAGTTGTAAATATGTAAATCTAGTTTTACATTAAAATATACGAACTGGTTTTGTGCATTTAAGTTAACAAAAAAATATTGACAAAAATTACAATTTTTCCATTTTATTGTGTATGTAACGTAGGACAGTGCCTTTTTTCTCCTTATTCTTGACGTTTTCAGTGCCCTTTTAGGCACCTAAAAGGCGATTTTTTAGTGCCTAAACATCCGATGTCTAGTCATGATACTCTAAAATAATTCCTTAAAACAGCTGGAGAAGTGGACGTAGCGAATTGTAACAAATTATTGACAAATTTGTTTGCCATGTAGAAGAACAATAACATAAAAATTCACTCATTGAACAGAAGCGCAATATTTACGATTTGTGATTTTTATGGTTTATGATACTCCAGCACACATCTCATTGAAAATATAGTTAATAATTACGTAGTGTAATAATACACTGCACAAAAATTAACGGTAAAGAAATGAAATTGTATTTACCGCACACAACCTGAGGCACGACCGTCATATTTTAAACCCCCTCCAAATTTTTTCTTCAAACTTCTCGAACGGATAGTGATAATGGTCACTATTTAATACGCCGTAAAGTTTATTTTCGGGTAGTCTTTGTTTTTTTAATATAAATATGTAATTTCTTTTAAATATCTCTCATGCCGTTAATATGCACATTTTCACCAATTTGTATACTTTCTTGAATTTGTGAGTGGAAGTCCTTCAAATTACTTCAAATGCAGTTTTTCGAAAACTCAATAGGTTCCTGTGAAAAAGAGCTTCAAATTTCGCATTTATAGTAACGCTTAACGCCATTTTCTTAAAAACTGCTCCAAAATTTTTAATGAAAATTGAAGGAGGACAAGGTTTTTGCCTACTTTAATATTCATAAAATAATATTTCAGTTCTATTTGGAAACCGAAAAGTTGAGAAAATTTATGAATGTACTTTGGGCGGCGATAGATGGCAGCAGGCAAGAAAGAGAGGCAAGACTGTACAGTACGAGCCCACACTAAGGAAATTATAAAACTTTACTACGAGAAAGTCTGTAGTAATCTATTGAGATTTCGAAAAATGTCATTTGAAGCACTTCCACTCGCAAATGCAATAGTATATACAAATCGATGGAAATGTGCATATTAACGGCGTGAGAGATATTTCAAAAACAGTAAATTTGTGTATTTAAAAAAAGGAATACCACAAAATGTACTTTACGTTATATTAAACAGTGCAATTAGCACTATCCATTGAAAAAGATTGAGGAAAACATGTAAACCCATTTTTGAGAAAATGGGGTTGGAGCGTTTCTGAAAATTCTGAAAGTTGAGAAAATGTCAAAAAATGTACTTTGGGCGTCGATAGATGGCTGCTGGCCATAGAATGGAGCAAGACCTTAAAGCCAGTCCACACTAAGGAAATTAGAAAACTTTTACTACGAGAAAGTCTGTGCCATTCTGCAGCACCTCTAGTTATTATCTTTATAAAAAGATGATGTAGCGTAAACAACGGAAAACATGAAATAATTCACCCACGTTTTCCTTTTAATTGTTCGCGTAGCATGAGACATTATCAGCATAATATTTCATTAATTGAACAGACAAATATTTGGCAAACTATTCCGTGAAGAATTATTACGATGGACACTATCACAATATCGGCGATAACCTCCCAGTTACCAGCATATAAGATGTTGGCGTAAACTACCAATATAATAAATAGTTTTATCGTGTGCCGACCTGGCTGGTCGAGGTGGCTAAGAGCGAGTGCCGACTCAACGCTTCGGTCCGAAGGGTCGCGGGTTCGAGTCCCGCCTTGGGCATGGCTGTTTGTCCCTTGACTTTGTATGTATGTGTTGTCGCGGAGGGCCTCGCGTTCTGCTGACCCCACATCAGAGGAGCCCGCAAGTGTTTGTCTAGTGTATGGTCGAATATGCGTCCCTTCGGGCCGTAAAGGGCAACCGGCTGTCGGCTGGATAAAAGCCCTAGGAAAAAAAAGCTTTGTCGTATACTCCTGAGGAACCAAATTAAATCTAGATAGGTTTAAAAAGGTTTTAAAATGCGTAGGAAAGAAGAGCTGACCTACAATCACTTGGTAAAAACAAATGAACAGTGTCAGAAAAAAAGGTAAAAAGCGAGAACAGCAAAGATATTCGGTTCAAAATGGGGAAAACGAAATAAAGATAGTGGAGGAAATATTAAATGAGGGAATTGGATTGGAGGTCCCGGGTAAAAGAAAAGGTTTGGAGACTTCAAGGAGGGGGTGAAACGCGAACTCCAAAATTGCAATGCGACGAAACCTCAACTGTGCAGTTTTGAATATTGCCTTCTTTCAGAGGTTTCCCATAATAGTGAAGTGAGCTAGTAAACAAAATAACCCGCAGCAGGTTTGTTCGATATTTTCTACAATTTCTGCAGTTCTTGTGGGGTCTCGCATGCAGTTGTAGGCAGTAAGGAAAGGGAAGAGACAAAACTCGATGTCATGAGCAAGAGCAGTGCACCACGGAAGTTCAATGAAGCAATAACGAGAGCATGAAGGCCTCTTGCAGTTTTTGTTTGTTCTCTTTTATTTTATTAATAACTTTTTATTGGAAACTAGACAATGTGAAATTAAAACATTAATGAAAAATTTGAATTCAAATTTAAATAGATTCATTTCGCGATTACTTTTTTCACATAACATTTTAAATTGCACATTTCCTTAGACTAATTATAATCCCAACCGAAATAAAACACTTGTTTTAAAAGTGTTATTGGACGCCGTGAGTAAATTTAATGTAGAATTATTTTGATATTGACACGTGCCCAAGGGAACGTGAGCACTGCATCATTTCTTTTTTATTGCAAGTTATCGTAGTGTTAAATGATAATTTTATTGAAAAACGTACGACGCTTCGTTTGCCGTTTGGGCAGTACTTTCTGTTTCTCACCAAGCAATACATCCTCGGTGATGACCTTCCTTGACAGAGGTAAGGACATTCCAGTTCTCGAAAATAATGGGTACCTTATTCGAAAGTTCGTGGCTTAACATTTTATCGTGAGAAATTGAAAACATATTGATCCCAACAACCGACACTAAACTTGAATCCAACTGTTTACACCGACGCGTATGTCGTACGGCTTTGCTCGCTGCTTCCCCGCTTCCTCTGCCTCTCATTCCGGCGCCGCTCCACCTCGTTAATGCCGTAAATTGAAATCTCAGCGGCGGAGGGGGCGGTGGAGAAGGCGGGGGCGCCGGCCCGCTGCCCTGGGCGCCGCGCCGGCGGCCGCGTCTGCGCGCGCGAGCGGGTTCCCAGGCCTGGAAGGCGCCCCGCCCCGCCCCGCGTGTTGTGAAAGCGGATACCGGAAACGGTGGAGGTGGTTTTGGTGTAGGTGGTAGTGGTGCAGGAGATGATTAAGGCAGAGATGGAGCGGTGGTGGCTGCGGCGCTGGTGACGGCAGTGGTGGAGACGGCGGCAGCGGAAGTGAAAACGGTAGACGGCAATAGACGTAGAGATAAGAGGAGGTAGGGGCCGACATTTTTGCGACGGTGGCGGCATCTTTCAATGTGTCGATGGTGATGACGGTGGTGGTGATGGGGGTGGTGCTGGCGGCGGCGGCGGCAGCGATATCGGCGCTGTGACAATGATAATGACAATGACGGCAACGTAGGCGGTAGAAAAGGGGCACTATGAATCTGGAGGCAAGGTATATGTGTGTGTGTATAGGGGGAGAGCAGGGAGAACCGGGGAGATGTGGGGGCGGTGACAAAAGCAACAGAGGAGTTGAACGATGTGTGAACCAGTACCAACGGCAGGGGAGTGTACGGCTGAGATGTCGAGGAGGTGGAGGTAGGAGGAACTGAAGATTACAGACAAAAATGGAGAAGGTGAAACGATGGTACGAAGCGTGAGAAAGACGATGGAGGATAGTGCGAAGGAAGTGGATCAGAATGGAGGAGGAACGAAAAAAGAAATGGAAAGGGGAATGAGGACGAAAACAAAGGAGTGGAAAAGGAAAGGAGGAGAAAGGGAAGGAAGAGAAAGGAAAGGAGGAATGGACGCAATAAAAAGTAAGGAAAAAGAAGTGAATGAAGGGCTGCAGCGTGTTTGGCGGAGGTGGCGGGGGCGGGGGCGGGGGAGGGGAGGTGCGGGCGGGGTTCCCACGCCCACGGCCCTCGCCCGCCGGCGCACGCTGCGGCGGGCGGCGCCCTTTGATGTTCTGCGACAACAAGCTGCGTGGAGAGCGCAAACACAAGCGGAAGACTCTCTCCGGGGCGCGGCCCGGGCTTGTTGTGACCAGGGGAACCTGGGCGGCGACGGCGCTGGAAAGTCCATTTGTAACATATGGATACAAACTATGTTGGGTAGTTATGGTTGCTACTTCATTAATCATCTGCCTTTTGAATCCATTTCTACCAAATCATTATATGAATTACCTGATTTTTTGTTGATTATATTTCACAGTAAATAAATTTAATTTCATAAGTATCATGTCTCGACAAACTGAACATCTAAATTAGAATTTTGCTTAACACTTTATGCAAAATAAAGTGCCTAGAATTTTATTTTTTATACTTCATTTTTCTTTAAAGTACTGCAATATTTTCGAACATTAACACATAACATTAATAAGTTAGTGATTCAGAAAATAGTACAATAATTATTAATTATGAATTTTAAGTATTATTTTCTTTTAATTTATCCAATGTCAATAGATGCATCACAGTAAACCAATCTGCACTTTTGTCTCTAAAATTCTTCTATCCATTTTTAGACACTCGTCACCTTCTCCCATAAAGTCGTTATCAACATGCTTACACGTGGTAATTGTAGTAGAAAGTGAAAAGTTAAATTTTTTATGTGTATTTATGTATGTCCCTACTTGATAGGAATTTAATAATTTGATTGTTTGTGATCAGGTTACAAAGGATTTCGTGATAAAATTAATGAGCATGACACTACATTTTTTAAGGCTTTTTAATTTTTGATCGGTGGTAAGAAATATTTCAATTTAATTTCGACAGTAAAATTGCATTTATCTCTAATATCACAAAAATATATAATATCACAAAAAATATCACTAATACCACAATTCATCTACAGCGTTATGGAAAGCTTTGCAATCTAGAAATATCATACAAAAACCACAGAAAGTAGTAAGAAATAAAGATCTGAGTTTTAATAACAAGACCAATACGTCAAAGTAATATAAATTAATTAATTTCCATTAAGGCAGAAATGAATTTTTTATAAAAATATTTTAGGTGTTATTTACACCTAAAATATAGAAATTTATAGAAATTTTATAAATATTACAGGTGTTATTTGTGAGAGAAAAATCTAGAAAAATAATGCCTAGCAAAGACTAAAGTCAGTAAGTATATTTCTACAATTTTCCTTCCACACAGTCGTCATATACTTTACGTGGAAGTGCTAAGTTTGCTATCTCCAGTCTGTCGAGAATGATGCAGTTCGTTCGCTGTTCATCATAAATATTCAACATGGCCAGCAAAGTCGCAGAAATAAAAATAGTACGCAAGCAGATAGCTGAACAAACAGGCTCCAGTTATACACCAACATCACTACGTCCACGTGCAAACAAGGACACGTGTGTACCAACAGACCGAGCGCGCATATACGAGCACACCGGTCGGTAGAGGGCCCGACGACGCACCGGTGCAAAAACATGCCGGTGACCGCTCAGAAAAAACCTGTACGCGAGCAGTTCAGTCATTTTTAATTTACGATAATCTCGGTAATGATTAGATGAAATATGAATGGTTATCTCATCGTTCATTGACATCATTATTCCATCACATTACTACAGTAATTGATAAGTTTAAGTGGAGACTGGAAGGGAGAGAGCAAGAGAGAGATGGGGGCAAGAGAGGGAAAGAAAGAGAGAAAGGGAGAGAAAGAGAGAAAGAAAGAGCGAGAAAGAGAGAGAAGAAAGAGAAAGAGAGAAAGACAAAGAGTCAAACCTGTGAAATTGAAGTGCATCATAACTACTACTACTCATTGTCCCTTGTCAGAACAACCAAGCGCAGTGAAAAATCGTTGCGTGCGCCACCGCATAAAGTCGAGAAAAACGTGTTTAACCGTGTCGTGAAAAACGTGTCGAAGTAATGTCTTTATCTCTATGGAGACATTCACTTTTCGTTGAATTAAGTGGAAATGAGATATCGGGTCTGTTTTCCTTGAGGCTCCTTAGTTACGTCTTCTGCCTTCAGCTTTCAAAACCGACTCAGAACTGAAGAATAATTATTTTCTGAAGAAATACTAAACGGTTCGGGTGTAAACATGATAACTCACACGGAAATGGTTACGAGGTATAATCAAGTAAACTTATTGGTTTATGGGATTTCAAAGGGTTGCATAAACCTAACAACCAGGGACCATCTATGGTCCACAATCTCAAGTATTTGAGTATCACACACCATGGAAAACGCATGACAGAGGTCTTTGTATAGTCACGAAACGGGGGGTGCTCCCTTGTTTTACGTTATAATACCAAATTACGACGACGTCATTTCCCCTCAAAAGAGGCCGCCACATTTGTTCATTTTATGTAGTGATACATAGACATTTTATGACATTTATTTCTACTTACACAAGTCACAATTCAAACTACACAAAACCGTCGATTTGAATGTGCGCTTCGCTGTGGTTGCGAGAGCTCGCCAGTCGCCCCTTGCCGAGGAGCGGCGCCGCCGACGCAGCGCGAAACAAGAAGAGGGGAAGAGGCGACTGCTGACACCGACTGCGACGCTCCGACGCTGCCGACGCAGCGGCGGCGGCGGCGGCGCGACATTGCAGGTGGCCGGTTGGAAGATGTTGTTCGCTTCGTCCTTCCATTATCCTGCGGCGGGTTCACAGAAGCGCCTCATTTAATTACAGCACACTCAGTCTTGTAGATCCTTGAGATGAAGAGATGCAAATAGTCCCACAGACGGTGGACAAAATGTTGATGAAAATCATTTGATTCTTCTGATCGCATCCCTGTCCAGCTTAAACAACGATGAACATGCATTTTTGACCAGGATTTCTTAAATTTATAACACATTATTCGAAACACCTCAAACGGACTGGCATTTCTTTGTGCAGGTGTTCTACTTTATAAAATCTTTACACTATTTGATTAATAACAAACAAATGATATCCTTATCTGTAAATTGATTTTCCTTCCGTCTTCCCACTTATCTATTATAGCAACACTTTCGATTGAGCCTCAGATTGTATCCATTGTTTTGCCCATTGTTTTGTGTAATGTTGCCACTGACTATTCAATTTTTAAAAAAATACTACAATTACAAGCATTACAAAGATCAGATTACTACAATTGCAAAAATCAGACTGAAAGAAACCCACATTTAGTTAGATCCTTTTATAATAGTCTCTAAGCTAGCAGGAAAATCCTGCACTACCTTTCTTTCTTTCGCGTCGTCATTAATTATTCCCGCCAACACCCATGTCTGGGTTGACATTTTTACTTTCTTTATACTTCCATCAGGTAATAACAAGCTGTATAATTAATATTCGTGTAGTATTTGAATATTAAATACAGAGCTTCCATTGCAAATGCCTGGAATGAAAATTAGGCATGGTTGCCGTAAAACATTTCTAAACGATATGATTGAACAAAAATACATTGAATGCATTGGTATTCTGAATTATTCCTCTTTGAATTTTTGCGAGGCAGTGCTAATAATTATTCTGATAATACGCACGTCACATTTAGATTATTCTCTACCTAATATCATTGTAATATTAAGAGACGATGAAACGTTTCTAACGGAATTTTCAAAATCTTCATGCAGATTTACTAATGTATTGATGAGAAATTTCTCGACAGTAGCAAGAATTTGGTCAAATTTTTTACAGTATTCGTTATTCGATAAAACTGATATTATAGTCTTCCTATTGATTTTTTTTCGTGGCGTTGTCACTAACAAATTATGGCAAGCATCATGACTAAACCCACGTTTATGTTTCCTATTTTCTCACTATTCTCGTTGCAACATTTATAGAGTGTGTTCTGTTTGTGTAATTCAATTTTATAAACAACGTTGACGTCTACCAATGACATCATGGCTTTGAGGCAGAAATTAGGTGAACTATTCATACAATTGATTGTGTGATCCATTACCAAGATCAAAGAGCTTGAAGAAATGAAACAGGATGTTATGGTTAAGAGCAATATCCGTTATCTTTGCAGTGTCTTTCATCAGGAGCGCTCAAGGTTCGAGACCTGACGGTGGAAGATTTTCGACAGTCGCTAAATAGCTGGGTTGAATTCAACTACCTTGAGAATTCTAGCGACTGGCTGCCCTGGCCGGTAGTTTTCCATGGTTTATACCATCAACATCCAGTGCCCGAGCAGTACCTTAAGAAACGGAATAAGCGTTATTTGCGCGCTATCATTCCTTCCTCATCCTTGTCTCCCCCCCTTATGTACACACAAGAAGTAAACTATCATACACGTAAGGAGGCCAGAGATTTTCCCGTATGGGGCGTTTTCAGCCATACCACAATCTGACGTGTAGATCGGCGCTGGATCTCACGTTCCAGCGGAGGAGGGGGGAACACCGCCTCTTTCCGGACGCGAAGGGGGCAACTTATGAAAAAAATTACCTACGTAGTTTGTCTGGCTGAAAAAGAAGAAGAACAAGGAGGAGGAGAAGAAGAAGAACAAGGAGGAGAAGAAGAACAAGGAGGAAAATAAGAAGAAAAAGAAGAAGAAGAAGAAGAAGGTGTGAGAACGTGGGGCGTTGACAGCTTCGGAGACTTGGCGGAGGGACAAGGCGAAGCGGGAGCGGGTAAGTCGAAGGCGGAAGTGTTATGTTGTGCAGCACATTTCACTGCAGATAGAGCGCGTTGCGACCTCACTCCCGGTACCCAACACCGCCACGAGGACCCTCCTAAGCACCCATTCAAAGGGCATTACGTGGGACTCAAAAGGGCTCCCCACTGCAGCCGTTCTGTCTCGTAGGCTGCGATCGGCCCGCTTAATTAACATTCATTATTAATTATTCAATTAATCATATTCATTTTTAATTAATTAAAACAATCACTGAATCCTTCAGTAAATTGCTCTTGTCATTATTATCACAATACATTAATTTCGGAAGTAATTCATTGACAAGGTGACCAGCGATCTGGATTTTTGGAATTCAAGGTTTTTTCCCGGTTTTCCAGGTCTGAGAATATAAATTTTCCAGGTTCTTTTCCGCACATTACATGTTGTTACCTTCTACCGCTTATGCCGTGCAGAGAAAGTTATGTAATGTTGCGGGAAAAAGCTACGAATTTCGGCCGAAAAACTCTTATTGCAAGGCCCTGGTAGCGAAAAAGTGGATAAATACAGTTGCTAAATTTAGAAAAGAAATCCTCTAATACGTGGTGTTGCCAGAATCCATGTTTTGTGCGTTCTTGATACCGAAATCTCGGTTGACGGCAAAAGTCCGTCTGTCTGACAGAGAACAACGCTAGCGGGTAAACTATTCAGCCAATTTTCTTGAAAACTGATATTCCTTTATCGATCTGGCGATGTCGCGGCCCCTTAAATTTAAAACCCATATTTTAATTCTGAGGTTACTTTACATGAAGCCCCTGAGACATTTTCAAAGAATTGGCTCCGTTGTTTTTGATTAAATTTTGTGCTTGGATAGTGTGAAGGTCGTTTAAGAGAACAGTACAGGTCTCATGTTCGTTGAAAACCCTGACTTTCGGAAAATTGCAAAAGTTCAACATTTTTCGGCGACTTCTCAAACTACAATTATAAAGATAGAGATTTTTCCTTTAATGAAATCCGTTCCACAAATATAGATTTTGAAATAAGGTCATATACAATTTTTCAAAAATTTGAATACTTTCTGCGTAATTTTGTGTGAAAATTCTATTTTTAATTTTGTTTAAACAATTTTCTATTCAAAGACGGAATCGACAATTTTTATTCAATTTTCACCCCGAATAATATGGCGTTTGAAAGTGCAGGTCTCATGTTAGTTGAAAATTTTGAGTTTTGAAAATTGCAAAGTCTTTCTGCAACTACAATTATGAAGATATTTTTTTCTTTTTTAGTGAAATGTGTTCATCACAAACAGATGTTGAAATAATGTCATGTTCAGTTTTTCGAAAATATGAGAATAGTTTGCGAAATTTTTTGTCAAACATTGACTTTTCTACACAATTTTTCTTTAAAAACGGCACAATTTGTTTGGATTAAATTTGGACAATTGATAGAGTAAAGGATGCTTAAGAGAGCGGTGCAGGTCTCATTGTTGGTTGATTTGCCCGTTTTTTCGAAAACTGAAAAACATTTTTAAAAAAATCTGCGTCTTCTTACAACATCAATTGTGAAAATACAATTTTTTACTTTCAGTACAAGTTCTTTAAATTACTTCAAATGAAGTTTTTCGTAAACTGAATAGATTCCTGTCAAAAATATTCAAATTTCGCATTTACAGGAATGTTTAATCGCCATTTTTTAAAAAACGACTTCAATTTTTTTAATGAAAATTTCTATTGAGGACAAGGTTGTACTCTTCTTTAGTATTCTTGAAGTAATATTTCGGTTCTAATATTAGGAAACCGGAAGTTGACAAAATGTTCAAAAAATGTTCTTTGTGCGACGATAAATGGCAACTGGCTAGAGGATGGGGTAATATCGTAAAGCCAGTCCACCCCAAGAAAATTAGAAAACTTTACTATGAGAAAGACTGTGCCATTCAGTAGCAGCTCTAGTTTAAATGAAATCCGTTAATCAAAACCAGATTTTCAAAAACGATCATGTTGAATTTTTCGAAAATGAGTATTTTTTGTGCAATTTGGCGACAAACATGTAAAACTCAGAATTTACTGCGTTTCGTGAACATAATTTGAGAGGTCTTTGGAAGCTATGGCTGTTCTTATGAAAGAAAGTAGATTGGCGAAAATTAACTTCGAACTAACAAATTACTTCTTTACTTCAAAAAATTTTGATTGCTGATTATGGTATTTCATTTGTACAAGTTTGAAATTACTACTGTTCCTGGCTATCGAAATAAACGCTGGTATTCTCCACAGGCGCTTTGTTTCCATTTGTTTTTGTTTGGATTATATTAGCACTATTTCTAATACTTTACATGAAAGAAAAATTGAATCAATTGAGTACCAGAAATTTATACCAATATTTAACTTTAATTTCATATTATTACCTGCGCTGCCTACCCGCCACCCGGGAACAAAGCAGCGTAAGAAATGGGTCTACCGGAGTTTCCTGTTGGACAACCCTGTCAAGATCTCCGCATGTTTATTTTCTTCTTGCTCCCTGTCAATTCGGACACTGACACTCTTAATTTCCGTGTAGGCTATAAGCAAAGATAGCTTCGACTGCGCTCTTCTACAAAAGAAGGTAAAATTCCCGCTGAATATGATAGACATAATAACATGGTCGTTTTGATTAAAAAAATAGCAAAGAGGTACCGCCGATGTCACCAAAGAATAGGCGCGACACCAATCGCAACTCAAACACATGTTTTGTAGTAGTGTTAATAAATTATTTTAAAAAAACTAATCGAAAGTTAGCTATTGAGTTTCCGGTGAGACGGTTGTTCCACAAATATCTCGTCCATGCACGTGCAACCCACAGGCAATCATAGGTGTTATCGGGTGTTAGATTCTTTACCCATGTGGCACCTATATAAACGGAATTGTTTGCAGCAGTGTTATGCATGAGTCAAAAACTTTGCAATCCTCAAGAAAACTCGTGACACTTCTCATACAGAATTCGATTTTAACACTCGCCATTATCATGTACTGAGCTGAATTCTGCACTTTACTGAATACGATGCTGTATGTGAATTTGGGCTAAATGTTGGGGGTAAATCTGAAAATAACAGAAAATCCCGGTTAAGATACAACTCAAGCATTCCTCTGATCACAGAAACTACGGAATGCTACCAATCAGAGCTGCCGACCGCTAGAATTCTCCTCGAAACAGCGGTTTAATTTGACCCAGCTATGTAGCTATGTACTATACGTCAACAAAAGTCGAAAATCCGTCGCGATTCGACCGATCTAAGTGGCTCACGGTGTCAACTGATTTCACTGCAGTGCCTATCACCGGGAGGTCCTAGGGTTCGAGTCTCAACGGTGGCTGAATTTTCGACTCTTAGTTACATAGCAAGATAGGAGAATTCTAGGGAGAATTCAGGTCGGCTGCACCAGGCGACAGCCGGAACAGTATCCTCAGCAGGTGACAGCCGGAGCAGTATATGGCACAAAGGGCCATGGACCGCTCGCGATCTTTCTATCCTCTTCCTTATTCTATCACATACACACACACATACACACACACACACACACACACTTAAATTTACATGCTCTACCCTCTCAGCTATGCCGGGAGATCAGTCGGGAGTTTAGAGCTTGGCCCGGCTGGGACGGTGCCCCGCAGGTGGGAGATACCTTGAAGAAAATCCTGCTGGCCGACGTATAGGTCTCTGCCAGATCTCTCCATCCAGCGGGGATGATCATTGCTATCCCCCGAGGAACAAATACGAACCACACTTACAGGAGTAATAACTTCAGCAATTGACGCTCACGGAATCACTAAATCACGGCAGTTCATTCAATCCTTCAAACGTCGCGACTCCAACCCTAGTACCTTCCGCTCAGAAACGCTGCGCTACCTTAGTCGGTCGGCCACCCGCGCGCCCACCGACTTGCTCACCACCGCACTCCGCCCCCACCCATCCGCCAGCGCGGACCTCTGCCAAAGGAAATTGTCATTCGATTGCATTCGCTTTGTTCCCGCGTTTCTTTGGCGCCTCCCTTATTTACGAGTATATTGTTTGGCGACTTCGCTGTCAAGGCAATTTGCAGCCCCGCAAAACAAAGAAAACAAAAACGAAAAAAAAAGGAAAAAAAAAAACAAAAACAAACGCGATGAGGATTTCGCTGAGCGGCGCGGTGCCGCGGCTGCGTGGGAGGCAATGGGGGCTCTACGCCAGAAAACTTGACGAGCAGCCTAAGAAATAAGGCGTGAAAGAAATTTACTTCGCTACTTGCAGAAGTTCTTTGAAGATGGCCGCGTCAACAAAAGCGCACAAAGCTTATTAATTTATAAATCAAACTCATTAAATTCGGGTTAGAATATTTCTCTCCAATATATTTTATTTAGTTTTCGTTTATCTTTTACAGCTTTAAAAAGAGCTACCATAATAAAGAATAAAAAATTAATAATAAATAATATGGAAGGGGAGATGCAGAAAACCTGGGAAACGAACAGTAGGAAAACACGAAACAAAATTGGATGTAGCATATATTCTACCAGGTTTAGGACTTTCTGTATCAAAAGTGTATTAAGATAGATTTCAAAATTAAAATTAAGCCGCCATCATAATCTTCTGGCATTTCACGTTAATTTATCCTTTTGGTTATCAGTTGAGCTTCCCTGCCCTCAGTCAATACCACTGCCTTTTTACATTCTAGATTTCCTTCACTGTAGCCTCCATTTCCTAATTTCGCCCTCGCCCGTACGCCCATTGCAGCCCAGCTCCTGTCGTTTCTGGCTTATTGGTCCTTGGTGACGCTTGGACCCTTTTACAAGGTGGTTTGGTGGAGGGCAGGTGGCGTTCACGTTGCGGTCCTTAAGCTCATTATAAAGCTTCTCTCTCCCTGGCACGCAGGCAGCCACATTTATTTGCCACATATTTACACATTCAGGCGGGGAAAGGTCTGGGGGATTGAAGGTGACGTGGTTCGGCCGAGCCCCAGTGTCACAACCACAAACCCCTAAAGCAAATCCTCCTCTTTGATAAATATTTGGCTTACAGAAATTCTGGCAACTATTATGAAATCAAACAAGTTCGTTCTTCTGTAAAAGCATTTATAATTTCAATTCTCTGATTTATTTCTAAACTTGTCTAATGACAATATTTAGTCTTTCTACATGTCGTAAATATTATTATTCTTTGCTCACATCCCTATTCGTTGCTTCGCCTTCTTGTATGCTGATTTCTGCCGTTCTCTCCGGTTCTCAGCGACGTCTTCCCGCGCGTCGTCGGCCTCCTTTTGTCCCTTAATTCTTCACCATGCGAAAATTCATTCCACTATAAACTATCACACGTGCAATGTCTCGGCACATATGTTTACTTTCATCGCTCACGTCCGCTCGCAAAAACTTCTAAACTTATTTTTACTATGCGTTTTAACAGCCTCTCGCGACCGCAGTTCAAGCAGTTCTGCCACAGCAGTTCGTAAAGCGCGCCGCTTACTTCTCTTTTTCCATGCGCAGTATCGTTTCCAAAATCGTTTCTTCTTCGCAACTTTTGCGTCTTTCGCCTCCTTGTTCAATGTCTATGTCTCTTCTAATTGGATAATCCCCCATCTGCGTCTTATACTTTTTACTCCGTGACATTCGGCCTCCCTGTAATTTTCTAATTTTAATTATTTTCACGGAAATTCCTCACATGTCCATGATCGATTGTTTACTAAACAATTTACACTATTTTTCCTGCCTATTTATCGTTCACTACTCCCATTAATTTCCCGTTGTTTGTAATTTAACAAATGGATAATGTTAATCTCCATCGTTATCGTTGAAACGGATTTTGATAACACTTATTTTTAATTATATTTGGTTTGGACCGCAAATAACCCATCACAAAGCTTTAGCGTTGAAGAGAACGATACTTCATTCCATATTTGCTTTTGGAAAGTGAAAAGCATGTAATTAATAGTAGTAATAACAACACTGGCCAACAAAATTTGAACTTTTTTGTGCTTATTTCAAATATTTTTACAGAACTTTTCCAGCACCTCCGGTTTTCGAGTAATCACATCAAAAACATTTCTCGTGTCTATACACTGTAGTATTATGATCTCTTATCTGAAATTACATTTATTCATCTAAAATGTATGTGAATTGGATTTTAGGCTGCACTACGCTTGAGGAACATCTCTTTTCAGTGTCCAACAATAGTCTGACAACATATTTGGACCCCGTTTACCCTGGTAGCGCCTTTCCATTTCCGCGATGTCCTGGCGAAAACGCTCTCCGTATTGGTCGTTCACGTCCCCTAGGTTTTGAGGGAAGAAATCGAGATGGGAGTGCCAATTGTATTTGCAATGACGTACGAGTAGATCGTATTACACTCCATTATCCTTTAGTTCTCAATCATCTCATTGACAAGTCCACTATGGTTATCAGACTTAAAGTTTCCTAGAAAGTTTGTTACAACTTTCTTTAAAGATTACTATGCAGCTGCTTCTTGTGTATTTAACTCACTTTCAAATTGCGTATCGTTCAAGAGTTCCCTTATTTGAGGACCAACGAATATTCCTTACTTTAGTTTAGCATCACTGATTCTCGGGAACTTATTTTTCAGGAAAAGAAATGCATTGCCGTCACGATTCATTGCTTTCGCGAAGTTCTTAATCAATCCTAGTTTGATATGCAGTGGAGGCAATAAGATTTTTTCAGAACGTACAAGTGGTTGGTGAAGAACATTTTCATGTCCTGGATTAAGTGACCCTCTTTTAGGCCAGTTCTTTTCAATATAATTATTACATATATTTCTATTCCACTTGTACAAGAACCAACAAAATTTTGTAGACGCATGCTGTAACCCTACTAAGATGTCTATAACTTTCAAATCCCCACATATCTGAAAAGAAAAATTGGCATTTTTTATAGCGAATAGTAAGAGTTTCATAATCAAATAATTATCCTTCAAACCAACTGAAAGGGCTAAAGGAACGGATGGATATAATATATTCATATGGATGGATATAATATACGGAAATACATTATATTTCCATTATGTAGTAATACTCCTTTCAAACTTGTGTTTGAATAATCAAATTCGAACAAATGCCAATCTTCAGTTTTATGCTGAACGTCCAGTAACTGGATCAAATTTTCACCATCATTGCAGAAAACTAGGTCCTTCTCTTTAGAAATCAAATGCTCAAATTCCTTTTCGCGTTGGAAGAGAAAAAACTTACATTGGCGTCACTCAACAGTAGCTTCCATCCTTTTTCCATCTTGAGGCGAGTAATTCTGCCAAGGTTTTACTTAAATTAAGATACCGAACCAAATCATTTAAATTCTCCTGTGTTACAAAGCGAGGTTCATTTACAGCATCATCTTCCGCAAAATCTGGCTCATTCTGTAATTTATCCTGAACATCGGAAAATTCTTCAATCTTTGTTATGTCACCTGGTGGAATTGGTATAGGAAGTCCTGGCCTATGAAGTGCCAGTCGAATTGCAGAATCTAGAGGGATATTTAACAATGTGACAACTTCGAACTTATTCCAGATATATTTGTCAAGCAGAAGTAGCAGACTGTCAAAT
The DNA here is from genome assembly GCA_011170035.1 of Teleogryllus occipitalis. NCBI lineage: Eukaryota > Metazoa > Arthropoda > Insecta > Orthoptera > Gryllidae > Teleogryllus > Teleogryllus occipitalis. The sequence goes on along the minus strand of BLKR01003614.1, from coordinate 9,680 downwards.
GATCCTTAGGTTCGCGCCTTATCGTAGGGACTGCAAAAAGCATATGACGCGATCCTTTCAACCAGCCAGTTAACTGTGTTACACATTTGCCACAACAGATTTCCGAAGCCCATGAATTGTTCTGGTCAATTTTGTTGTTGAAATAACAGACATCTTCTTATTAGAGGAGTAAAGTTTCGTAACTGCACTTTGAAATTCAGCTCAACACACACGTAACAGAAGTGGTTTTTATCATTAACTCACTTTTGAGGCATGATTCTTGTACACTATACGCTTTAACGTTATATCATAATACAGTGGACGAGATTACACACTTCTATCAAAATCCAATTTTTAACGGAAGAGAGCACAGAAATAGCTTCTTTCTTTTAAAAAACCTATTTTACTGGAAACTTCACCTTAAATCATAGTTCTGTAGCGGAATGTAAATTGACTTTGTAACTCGTGAATTCAAGGTCATCACCAAATCATCAAACATTATAAATCCATTGTTGACAAAATGAAATAAAATTTAAATGTACAATACTCCTTCTAATTAGCTTCTTATATACCACAAATGTTCATAAACAGGACAAAAATATTTTCAAAATTACAAAAGAATGGTGGGTGATGGAAAATTTCTGACTTCATTTGTGGAATCAGCAGATAAAAATACATAAGAAACACCATAACTTGTTTATTAACAAAATCATTGTTCACCAGTGTAATTTTCACATGTGAACGAAGTATGTAGTGCTGTTACTTTTTCACTTAATATAACATTACATAAACAAAAGGTACGGGAGACAATATATTTCACTTTTGAAGGACATTGCTTTGTTGGCGGTTGAAACCACGAGACCAGTTTTCGTTGTATTTCTCAGCTATGTCAAAGAAACCCTGTAATTCCCCTAGTTTTGTAGACAGATTTTTAATTATCTTAGTTATTGCAGAGAATTAAGGCAAACAGGGCACACTAATAACGTATTTGTACACTCTAGGGCGTAGTGACGTAATAGAATACAGTTTAAAAATATTATATGCCATAATTAAACAGGTGAACTATTCGACAAAATAACCTCAATAACATTAAAAATTTAATGAATTACGGTGAAATTTCGACCACTGGGCGACAACTAGTATTATTAAAAGTATCTTACAACATAGCCTCCACAATTTTGATACATTTTTTACATTATATGAACTTGAAGAAATAAAGTTGTAGATAATTATCTATTAAAAACAATTACTTATATTAGCTTAAAATTTCCAAAATTAGCAGTGAAAAATATTCGACCTAGTAAAACGTGCCTTCAATGCGCATTCTTCAGGAACGTGCAAGGAAGTGTCAACATTTGTTCGGAATCAATTGATTTTACTACCACAGTTGAGGCAGCAGGAAGGGACGGGTGCATCGGAGGAGTACTGTGGAACTCACTAGAAAAGTTGAAGTAGGCAATAAGATGTTTACATATTCGAAATTAAAAAACAGAATAAAAATAAACAACAACACTACAAGAAGAGCACTGTAGATGCACAGAGAAGCAGCACTGAAGATGGCCGCAATGCAAACGAAAAAGCTTTCTAGTGGAATAAACACCTACGACAAAACAACACCTCATTACTATTTCCATAAGAATACTTTTCAATTTGTTTTCCAATAATATATTTTGGTATTTTCGCTTGATCTGATTTGTGCGAATATTTATTTTGTTTTGAATATTAATTCTGGTTTCAGCAATCGCATTTGTGCGCGAGTCCCGTGTTGATTTACTATGTGTTGGTTGCGATGCATCGCCAGATGTACCTCCTGCAGTATCCATCTTGTGAGGGTTAATTTTGCAGTTAACACTTGTTAAATATGGACACAATACATGTTTAGGGAATGTGTAATAATGGTATGCTTAAACATAACTCACAGAAAGCTCCCATAATGAAAGTTAATTTTGGTTGAACTTTTGGCAAAGTGTAGTAGTCAATTTTTGAGGACACTTGAAGTACATAAAACATGAATACAAATTCACTAGCCACTATTTATAAAACATATACTGCTCAATATATCATATAAAAGGTGAAACGCTACAGAGTAAGGTATTAGAATGGAATAAACATTTTTCAAAAACACATTTACACATGAATACTACTTTATTCGCTAAATTATCACTTCTCGTCTTTAAAAATTATGAAGGGGAATAATGCATTGCACCATTGTTGAGATGAAGGCAAAGATCACGTAGATTAAATTCGATATCTGAATTTTGTGAATAGTTCCTTTCCTCCGAAAATGTCCAAAGTCCAGTAATATCACAAATAACCAAATATGTCAAACATCCATTTTAATGAAATATCGACGATCACCTCAGTAAATTTATAAACAGGGCACGATGAACTTGCACCGAAACTTGCATGCCAGAGACTGCCTAGTAGACTCACAGCAATGGTGTCACTTGACAGGTCACTTGGAAAGTTGTTTAGTCCTTAAAATTAGAATTAGTGTGTTAATGATATAATTAAATGATATAATAAAACCCTATCGTAAGTAGAAATATGTAAAATAAGTAAGAGATACGTGAAAAGTTGTGAAAATTTGAATGGCACACGTGTATCACAAACTGTGAGGTGGGTGAGAGCAACGGTAAATAATTACAATGCCGATCTCATAACATCAATGCATGAGAATAGTTGGTGTTGCGTTTTCATCTAATATTCATTGAGTTTTCTATATCCACAAACCTTTAGTATGAGTGTATCAACCACCCTTATCCACCCATCTCCTTAGAAATTACTTCATTATGTGCATAAGTATTCAAAAGAGAATGCTGGAAGATATTGTTTTAGAATGCTATGGTTTTTAGATGATACCTAAATTGTATAAATACAGTCAGACGTACATATAGATAAGAACTTTCGTTTCCATTGCAATACCGTCACCATTCGTTCAGATCCGCCTTGATGTAGAAGAGAAAAATTAATAAATAAAATAAGCAGTAGCAATATAGTAATAAAAATAGTAGCAATATAGTAAAATAAATAGTAGCAATATAGTTCGTAAGCAGTTATTACAGTTTATTGGTTGAGGCATATTACAGTTTATTGGTTGAGGTCTCTAGAATTATTGTATGAAACACAAAAATATCAAGAGAGATTCTAAAGCAAGTCTTTGCCGCATAAAACTTATGTCATGTAGTCATCCTTCTTTTCCATCCTCTTCATCCTCTTTTTCCATCGCCTCTACATGTGCTCACTGTTCACATCTTTCTATTTTTTTATGTTTTCGCCATCTCCACGTACCTCTCCGTCTTTCCCCTCGTCGCCGCTGCTCAGCAACCGGAGCTCATCGGGCTCCTCAGCACAGGGGAGGGAGGACTTGCCCCAAGCAGCTATTTTTTTAAAATTTATTATCTTCCTGTTCAACATACATATATGTTTTTCAGGGTTGTGAATGAAACATACATAACATTTGGTTTTTACTTCCTAACTGTGGGTGCCCTGAATGGGTGCGTTCAAAGTTTTGGTTTATGTTGGTAGTAGAGGTAGTGGTAGTAGCGGTAGTGGTGGTGGTAGTGGTAGTGTAGTAGTGGTAGTAGTGGTTGTAGTAGTAGTGGTAGTAGTAGTGGTGGTAGTAGTAGTGGTAGTAGTAGTGGTGTGTAGTAGTGGTGGTAGTAGTGGTGGTAGTAGTAGTGGTAGACAGTAGTAGTAGTAGTAAGTAGTAAGTAAAGTAGTAGTAGAGAAGTAGAGTAGTAGTAGTGTAAGAAGAAAGTAGTAGTAGTGAAGAAGTAGTAGTAGTAGTAGTAGGAAGAGAGGAGTAGCAGTAGTAGCTTGATAGTGACAGTAGTAGCAGTACTGGCAGTAAGCCGTACTGGCAAGCAGTAGTAAGTAGTAGTAGTAGTAGTAGTAATAAAGTAGTAGTAGTAGTAGTAGTAGTAGTAGTAGTAGTAGTAGTGTGTGGAGGAGGAGGAGGAGGAGGAGGAGGAGGAGGAGTAGCAGTAGTAGCAGTAGTGACAGTGACAGTAGTAGCATACTGGCGCAATGTGTGTGTGTGTGTGTGTGAAAAGTAATGTGTGTGTGTAGTAGTAATAAGTAATGGCCAAGTAATGTGTAGTAGTAGTAGTAGTAGTAATAGTAGTAGGAGGAGGAGGAGGAGGAGTGGAGGAAGTAGCAGTAGTAGCAGTAGTGACAGTAGTATGGGAGTAGCGTGACGTTGTGTATTTTTAGCAGTAATGTGTGAGTAATGTGTAATAGTAGTAGTAAGTAGTAAATATTATTATTAGTAATGTATTAAGTAATGTGTGTAATGTGTGTAATGTATGTAATAGTGAGGAGGAGGAGGAGGAGGAGGAGGAGGTGGAGGAGGAGTAGCAGTATGTAGCTTCATTAGTGACAGTAGTAAGTATTAGTACTAGTACCAACGTGTAGTAGTAATGTGTGTGAAGTATGGCGTAGTAATAGAAGTAGTGTATATATGTAGTAGTGTAATAGAAAGTAAGTGAGTAGTAGTAGTAGTAAATAAAGTAGTAGTAGTAGTAGTATAGAAGTAGTAGTAGTAGTAGTATAGGAGGAGAGGAGGAGGAGGAGGAGGAGGAGGTGGAGGAGGAGTAGCAGTAGTAGCAGCAGTAGTGACAGTAGTAGCAGTACTGGCAGTAGTAGCCGTACTGGCAGTAGTAGTAGTAGTAGTAGTAATAGAAGTAGTAGTAGTAGTAGTAGTAATAGAAAAGTAGTAGTAGTAGTGTAGTGTGGTAGGAGGAGGAGGAGGAGGAGGAGGAGGAGGAGGAGGAGGTGGAGGAGGAGTAGCAGTAGTAGCAGCAGTAGTGACAGTAGCAGTACTGGCAGTAATAGCCATTACTAACTGGCAGTAGTAGTAGTAGTAGTAGTAGTAGTAATAGAAGTAAGTAGTAGTAGTAGTAGTAGTAGTAGTAGTAGTAGTAGTAGTAGTAGTAGTAGTAGTAGTAGTAGTAGAGGAGGAGGAGGAGGAGGAGGAGGTGGAGGAGGAGTAGCAGTAGTAGCAGCAGTAGTGACAGTAGTAGCAGTACTGGCAGTAGTAGCCATTACTGGCAGTATTAGTAAGTAGTAGTAGTAGTAGTAATAAGTAGTAGTAGTAGTAGTAATATATAAGTAGTAGTAAGTGTAGTAGTAGTAGTAGTAGGAGGAGGAGGAGGAGGAGAGGAGGAGGTGGAGGAGGAGTAGCAGTAGTAGCAGCAGTAGTGACAGTAGTAGTAGCTGAGTACTGGCAGTAATAGCCAGTACTGGCAGTAATAATAGTGTAGTAGTAGTAGTAGTAGTAGTAATAAGTAGTAGTAGTAGTAGTAATAGAAGTAGTAGTAGTAGTAGTAGTAGTAGTAGTAGTAGTAGTAGTAGTAGTAGGAGGAGGTAGGAGGAGGAGGAGGAGGAGGAGGTGGAGGAGGAGTAGCAGTAGTAGCAGTAGTGACAGTAGTAGCAGTACTGGCAGTAGTACCGTACTGGCAGTAGTAGAAGTAGTAGTAGTAATAAGTAGTAGTAGTAGTAGGAGGAGGAGGGGGAGAGGAGGAGTAGCAGTAGTAGCAGCAGTAGTGAAAGTAGTGACTTTGAGAAGTAGTAGCAGTAATAGCCGTACTGGCAGTAGTAGTAGTAATGCCAGTAGTAAGTAGAGTAGTAGTAAGTAAAGAAGTAGTAGTAGTAGTAATAGTAGTAATAGTAGTAGTAAATAGATAAGTGTAGTAATAGAAAGTAGTCAGGAGAGAAATGGAAGCCCATTAGGAGTAGAGTAGAGTAGAGGAGCAATGAGGATACTTAGATGTGTAATATGTGTGTGTGTAGAAGTGCTGTGTGCACAGTAGCAGCAGTAATAGCAAATATGCTTGATAAGCAGTAGTAGCAGTAGTAATATAAGTAGTAAGTAGTAGTAATGTAGTAGTATTAGTAATGTAGTAAGTATTAGTAGTAGTAGTAGTAATATTAAATAGTAGTAATAAGTAAGTAGTAGTAGTAGTAGTAGTAGTAATAAAGTAGTAGTAGTAGTAGTAGTAGTAGTAGTAGTAGTAGTAGTAGTAATTGTAGTAGTAATAGTAGTAATAGAAGTAGTAGTAGTAGTAGTAGTAGTAGTAGTAGTAGTGGTAGTGTAGGAGGAGGAGGAGGGAGGTAGCAGTAGTGACAGTGATAGTAGCAGTACTGGCAGTAGCCGGCACTGTGCGTGTAGTAGCAGTAGTGTAAGTGACAGTAATAGAAACTGGTAGTAGTAGTAGTAGTAGTAGTAGTAGTGGTAGTAGTAGTAGTAGTAGTAGTAGTAGTAGTAGTAGTAGTAGTAGTAGTAGTAGTAGTAGTAGTAGTAGTAGTAGTAGTAGTAGTAGTAGTAGTAGTAGTAGTAGTAGTAGTAGTAGTAGAAGTAATAGAAGTAATAGAAGTAATAGAAGTAGTAGTAGTAAGTATTAGCGAGGTTCTTTGCAGCTGACGCCGCTTTTCGCATCGCAGTCGCCACGTCCTTCGAAACACAATATTTTCAATAAAAAAATATTTACTTATCAATGTACACAGATTGCAGTGGTTTGGTTACTTACGTTTTGTTTGGATATTGAAAGTTTTCTTGTTTCCTTTGCGACTGATTGCGAGCATGCACAGTTAGTAGTGTGGGGCCTGGCAGGATAGGGATAGAACGAGCAAATTGCGGAGGAAGGTGGTTGGAGGAGAGGGGGATGGGTGGATATAATTTTTAAAAAAGACTTAATATGCCTGTAACAAGTAATGTACTTCAGCTTCTTGGTCAATGATCCCCATCTCTATCGGGTTTTTGTCCATTTTCCCTGATCCCTTGAGCCGATACTGAGATGGCCCCTTGATGATTTAGCTGTATGAAAGGCATTTTTTTAATTGTCGAATTTGTGTTGATATTTGTATGAAAATATTTAGTTTTTGCACCTAATATTCTACAGTCTTTAATGAGTTTTACAAAAACTGATGACTGAGATGTGTTAATTCACACAGAAATTGCGGTAACAATAGTATTGCGTAACTGTTACTAAGTGCGAGAAAGTACGTGCGGTTTTAGCTCCACTAGTTTTTATTTTACTAATCATTGCTTTTATAGTAAGTATGCATGTCTGACAAACTCGTAGATATTCTACCAAAACACATATTGAGCCGCAATAAATGGAACTAAACATTGTACTTGACCTCATCAATCATAATTAATAAATTGTTTAAAACCATTACATTACAATTGGAGAGAACTAATGTATTCACATCTTAAATAATAGGGAAACACATTCTTCATCACAAAAATACAGCGAAGAAGTTATAAATGTCACATACAAAGAGTGAAGGAAAAAGAATTCCAAGAATGAAGTCGCGATGTGGCTGCCCTCGCCAACTAACATGAGGTGTGTAAATCGTCAGGGAAAGGTCGGGACACGGGGAAGAAATTCCACAGATTGTTAGATTGTGAATGCCATGTCGCTCTCTCAAAAGAATTCGCGACATTCCAGCAATTTCTCAGATCTCTCTAGATGTCGCGCACACCATAGAAAATCCGCGAAGAATTTTCCACACCAGACAGTTTGTAGTGGCACGAAGTGTAGTTTGTGTGAAAAAAATATCGCTGCAGTCGAGAATTTGGAATACGCTTGAAAAAACGGTAAGTAAATAGAAATTACTTCCTGACAAAATCTAAACCAACAAAATTTTCTTGACATAAAAATTCACGCTGTTTGGTCGGTTCAGACATAGTTTCAATTATCATAGCGTTCTGTATTATGAACATCGAAAATTACAATAAAACCACCAACTGACTAGAAGGAAACTGTCAATAATCTGCCACTGAAACAGAGTTTATCCAGCTCTACTGTATCTCCAGTATTTTTACTATTTTATCTCGTCTGCTCGTGGTACGGGGGAGATATTTGTCAACAAATCTGAGGTCTCATTGGCAAATTATTTTTGAGAATACATGATAAAAAATGGTTTTACTATGTTTTCGGTCTGCACATGTTCCCCTGTTTTCTGTTATATATTAGGTGGATGATTGTGTATCACGCATAACAAGTGCAGATTAAACGCTTTTGAAAAAGAAAATGCTTTCGCCTAAAGTTCGGAAACAAGGACAGTGAGATATGGCGTTTTGCTGATCTCCCACGATGCAAAAAATATTGCACATGCACTATCATGCAGACACATGATGAGGAAATGCATACTATGATTTAAATGAGACGTTCCAAAATCGTAAAGTTCTTTAGTTTTATTTAACCTACGGCCAAGGGGGACAGTGGACTTGGTGTTTAAGACATTACCCCTTCAATCAGTCAACCCATACGATTTACAACGTTGCGATTTACTTGGAACCTTTCAGTTTTAACTAACTCTGGTAATAGGGGCAGTGGGATTGGCTGGGTGGATGGGTCCAAGGGTCACATTGTGCATCTCCACTGCAGGTGTCGTTGCATCTTGCTACAACACTCGCTATGAAAACATTATTGTATTAGGCTCATTCGTGAAATAATTCAAAGAATAAGGAGTTCTTAAATATTTCCTCGAAATCATTACAATATCCAAATTCGGAACTTTACAAGACTAAGTCGAGGAACAGTTTCGGCATGCCACAAATTCTCGCATTTTAAATTGTATTGAAGAAACGCTACAAGTTTCGGCAAAAACTCGTTTTGGACTAAATAGTAAAAAAAAAATACTTGCACACTTTGATTTATCTTTCTGACTGTACGTTCCAGATATTCTCATTAATATGACGCATCATACGTCAGTTCTAAGTATCCAAAATATGGACATTACCTACGCGTACTCCTAAAACGTACATTTCACGTCATAGAGAAAAACAACACATGACGCACTGGCGATCATACATTCTGTGAGCATATGTGCGTCAACTTCCGAGTCTTGACAAATGCGGGTGTGATTGTTACACACGTCTGCATCAAGTCAGAAACATGTCCAATTAATATCCCGGTTTAGACCACGACACGTCGGAGCCGGAGTCGCGCACGTCTGGCGTGACCGGATGGGGTTTCGCAGCCACCGCGTCCGACCGGTTTCTCCATCGATCAGCTTAGGTTATTAACGCTCTGAGCCCAACATGGACAACTTAGCAGACCTCGGCGTAAGATGCGGGTAAGGACGTTGGGATGCTAGATGTTAGTCGATATTAGGTATTGTTGCTAGGGTACACTGAGTTTAAATTAAAGTAGAGAATGATACCAGATTTAAAAAATAGTTCAGATTCAATGAATATAAATAAGAGCAAAGAATGGAACAATAGACAACAGTGACAGTGACGTCAGTATACAGAATTACATGGCCGACTAGAAATATCTCGTAGAATGCGACATAATTAGTGAATGTGTATGAATATTTGTATACAGTTTGTAGTATATTGTTCGCAGTAGTATGTAGTTTGTATGTGGTTGGAGAATATTTGGAAAGAAATATTTAAAAAACATACAGATTTATTAAAACCAAGGCTAAAACTCGTCGGAAATTTAATGTAGGCAAAAACAATTACGCATTAATATATTTAAAATAAAATCAATACAAAGAGATGATATCAATGAACAAATATATCAGCGACTAGAACGAAAGGAATACTGAATTGTGATGGGATCAACGAAGCATAAAAGTTGGGAACGGCGAGATAATAAACATTTATGTGAATGATGAAATTTACGAAACATGTTATAGGTTTTGTGGTTAGTCATGACAGGATGAGAACGAGATGGAAGACGTAG
>BLKR01003613.1:0-137778 GCA_011170035.1 Teleogryllus occipitalis | reverse complement strand
TAGGGGAAAGCTGTGCCTGCGAGGGACGAAACAGCGAGGCGAGGGTAGTTTTGGTTTGAGAGGATTGTTAGATTAGAAAATTGGAAGGGCTGGGTGGCGGCGGGAGAATGCTAAGGGTAGCGGGGATGAGGGACGGTGGGGTGGCGGGGACAGAGGCGACGGGGCGAGGGGTGGCGGGGTCGAGGGGCGGTGGGGGCGAGGGGTGGCGGGGTCGAGGGACGGTGGGGGCGAGGGCAGGCGGGGGCGAGGGGGGCGTGAACGAGAGGTGGCGTGGACAAGGAGCGGCGGGGTCGAGGGCGGCGGGGGTGAGCGCTGGTGGGGGCGAGGAGTAGTGGGGGAGGGTGGCGGGGGCGAGGGATGACGGGGTAGAGGGACGAGCACAAGGGGTAGGGGAAAGCTGTGCCTGCGAGGGGACGAAATGGCGGGGCGAGAGTGGTGTTGGTTTGAGAGGAGTGTTAGGTTAGGAAATTGGGAGGGCTGGGTGGCGGAGGGAGTGGGGGATGTAGGCACATTACAAAGCGGCGAGGAATGGGTGTGTGTGTGGGTGAGGAGGGAGAGATGCAGTTGGGAAGAAAATAAGGAGGGTGTTCGCGCTGTTGGAGCGGGTGGTGTTGGCCGGCGGCGAAGCGACTACCGGGCGAAGTTTGCAGGGGTGAATGAGGTGAGAGGGATGGTGGGGAGAGGGGTGGCGGGGCGAGGGGTGGCGGAGACCAGGAGTGGCAGGGGCCCGGGGTGGCGTGGCGAAGGGGTTGGTAGGGCGAGGGGAGGCCGAGAGGCAAGGGTTGCGAGGGAGAGCGAGGGATGTTGGGGGCGAGGAGCCGGGGGTGCGAGGGATGGTGGGGACGGCGGGAAGGGACGTGGACGAAGGGTGGTGAGAGCGAGGGGCGAGGGGCGGCGGGAGCGATGTGTGGCGGGGAAGAGGGGTGGCGTGGGTGAGAAGTGGCGGTGGTAGTGGGCGAGGGGTGGTAGGGGCGAGGAGTGGCAGGGGAGAGGGGTGGGGGAGAAGTGATGGGGACGAGAGGTACCAGTGGCGACGGGGGAGGGGTGGCGGGACAGAGGGGCGGCGGGGGCAAGAGTTGGCGGAGCGAGAGACGGGGGTTGGGAGCGAGGGCGACGGTGGCTAGGGGCGGCTGAGACAAGGGGTGGTGGGTCGCGGGGGCGGAGACGAGGTGGGGGTGTGGGGCTAGCAGAGCGGGGGAGCGCGGCAAGGGGTTGGTAGGGCGAAGGGTGGTGAGGCGGGGGCGGGAGCGGGGGTGGGGCGGCGGGGGCGAGGGGTGGCGGGAGAGAGGGGCTGGGGGCAAGAGTTGGCGGAGCAGAGACGGGGTTGGGAGCGAGGGCGACGGGCTAGAAGGGGGCTGGGACAAGGGTGGTGGTCGCGGGGTGGCGGAGACGAAGGGTGGAAGCTTGGGGTGGCGGGGGTGACGGGTGGCGGAGGCAGGGGGTAGCGCGGCAAGGGGTTGGTAGGGCGAAGGGGGTGGGGGTGGCGGGGGCGAGGGGTGGCGGGGATGAGCGGATGGCACTGTGGTTTCTGCGTGGTGGGAGAGTGGGGGGGTAGCGCCCCGCGGCCAAACGCGCGCTGATGGAGTGGCGGGCGTGCTTCCGGGCCTCCTCGGCGCGGCTCATTTCCGCGGAGGCAGCGTCGCCCGCGGCCGGCCCGGTAATTAGCGCCGCTGCGTCGCCGCCCCCCACCCGCACCCCGACGCCTTCCCCCTCCCGTCTGCCGCGGCGGCGCCCCGCCCCCCTCGTTATCACCTTTCGCGGCAGCCGCAGCGCAAACACCAACACCTCCGTCAGCCTCGCAGGCGCCGGCGGTGCCACTCATCCGCCACACGCTGCAACTACTTTCGCAATGTGTGGCTGCATTAAAGTTCCCTCAGACCGGCGCGGTAGATCCGTAGCAGGGTGCGACGTGGAAAGTTCCGTGCTAGTCGCGGCCGTGGAATTCGCGGGACCGTTCACACCGGAGCGTCAATTATGAATCAGCGTTTGGTGACGGTTGGGAAGGTCGCTCGACTCTGAGGGGAGCGAAGGCTCCCGAACACGGGCGGACTTCCACGAAACTCGAGCTGCAGCGGAAGAAACGCGTTTGACTGCGTGACAAATTTCGTCGCCGATTAAACGCTACCAACCCGTTGCCGCGACGCTCGCCTGCCACGCAGATCTGAACGTGCTCTTAAGGCAACACGTGACATGAAACTTCCGCTTCGGCTAATCGCGAAGGCTGCGGATCTTTCGCGTTGGTCTGTGGGAGCCTTTACCCCGACACAGTTGGTTTTCTCTTGGCGCCGGCGATCTCACGCTGTCTTTAGGTCCCTGAATCAACTCTTTATCCCTAAGAAGGCAAGAGATAAGTGATGCTCTTCAGCACTTTCTGAAAACCGTGCAGGAAGGAAACCTTCGAGGTTGATAGTGGCAATACGTTCTAATACTCTGAAAAAGCAACGAGACTTTCTTTGTGTTTCTTTGATCATTGATTTGTCCGCACAATATTGTACATCACTTCGAATGGCTTTTGCTGACACTGTGATTTTATTTGCTTCATCTGCTTTCTCTCCTTCATTTCCCTCGTAGCTGGTACTAAGTCATTGTTGGAACAGTAATACGGCGCCTTTATTCTAGTGTTCCTATCCCTCCCGTGCCACCTCAACAATTGTCATTTCCTTTGAAACTTCCACTGCAAAACGGCTCCTGCAAGCATCACTGCTTACGCCGCCCTCTCCTGAACTACCATGCCTGACGGGTCCATCATATTCCACACCAGTGCCTCCTCCCTTTTTGCCGTGTTCGCTCCATTACTCCCGGCCTGCCGTCGCCAGCGCGTGTCCGCGCGTGCTTCTCTGTCTTTGTCTTCGCCTGCCACCCCCGCCGTTTCCCTTCGGCCGCCTCCTTCCCCGGCCGGCAGTTCACCCTCAACCCTCCCGCGGGCGCTCGCGCCGGGCGGTCTGCTAATTCCAGCTGCAATCACCGCCCGCTCGCAGTCGTAAAATCGGCGTCCGGTGAAACCCGCGGGCGAGGCAGATTAGTAATCGCCCGACCCTTTCCCCGCCCGCCCCTCCACTCTCCCCCTCCCCGGGCCGGCTCGATCCCCGCAGGCGTCGCGCGCGCTTTGGGCCTCCGTTTCATGTCCGCGCGGCGCTGAATGTTCCCAGGCGCAAATGGGAATTTTCCATTACTCTTCTGAATAGGAGGGTATATCCTCCTTTCTGCGGCTGAAAGTGGCGGGGTCGCGCCGACCGGCGCCGGGCGGGGCCTCGGGGTTCGACCACAGCGAGGGCGCGCTGACGCGGATGGCGCAAACGACTGACGCGCGGGCGGCGAAACGAGCAGGCCGACGAGAGGGCGGGAAAGCGGGTGAGGGGGTGACTAAGCTGACAATAAGGTGGACGAGGAGCGGCCGGGCGAGGGGCGGGCACGAGGTGAACGCGCAGAGGTGTGAAGGGTGCGGGTGGGCGAGAAGGGCAAGGACACAGGGCGAGGTGAGGAGACGTGGGTAAGAACAGAGAGAGGGGATGGACGATGAGAGATGGGATTGGAATGTCAAGGGGGAGAAGCGAAAATATGGATGTGAGGGGGGGGGGGCTGGGTGTGTGAGGAAACGGCCGAAGGATGTGGAGAAGCTGGCTAAAGGCCGGCGAAAGGCAGAAGGAGGGCAGAGGTAGATTAAGCGAATGGCGGGCGAAGAGCAGGCGAGAGGCAGGCGAAGGGCGGGCAAAGGGGGAGGCGAAGGACTGGATAACAGCTGGCGAAGGGCGGGCGAAAGGCGGACGAAAGGCGGTCGAAGGGCAGACGAAGGGCAGTCGAAGGGTGGTGGAAGGACAGTAGAAGGTTGGTCGAAGGGCGGTCGAAGAGCGGGCGAAAAGCGGTCGAAAGACGGTCGAAGGGCGGTCGAAGGGCGGTCGAAGGGCGGTCGAAGGGCGGTCGAAGGTTGGTCAAAGGGCGGTCGAAGGTTGGTCGAAGGGCGGTCGAAGGGCGGTCGAAGGGCGGTCGAAGGGCGGTCGAAGGGCGGTCGAAGGGAGGTCGAAGGGAGGTCGAAGGGCGGTCGAAGGGCGGTCGAAGGGCGGTCGAAGGGCGGTCGAAGGGCGGTCGAAGGGCGGTCGAAGGGCGGTCGAAGGGCGGTCGAAAGGCGGTCGAATGGCGGTCGAAGGGCGGTCTAAATGCGGTCGAAGGGTGGGTCGAAGGGTGGTCGAAGGGCGGTCGAAAGGCGGTCGAATGGCGGTCGAAGGGCGGTCTAAATGCGGTCGAAGGGTGGATCGAAGGGAGGTCGAAGGGCAGGCGGAGGGCGGGCTAAGGGTGGGCGAAAGGCGGTAGAAGGGCAGTCAAAGGACGGTCGAACGGCGGTCGAAGGGCGATCGAAAAGCAGGCGAAGGGCGAGTCGGGTAGCTGCGTAATGGAGTTGGCGAGCAGGTGGGCGGGTGAGCTGGTAGGTGAGCGAGTAGGTGGGTGGGCGGCGAGAGGGGCGAGAGGCGGGCGGTGGTGAGCCAGAAATGGGGGTGTGGGAGGGATGCTGGCGACGTGCGTGCCGTGGGTGGAAGAGGCCGAGGATGGATGGCGGGAGGAAGTCATGGCGGTGCGCGTCCGAGCTTTAGTGGGTGAATGATGTGAGCGAGGGCTGGCTCCGGGACTTCATGATCTGGTCACTCCGCAGCCGCTCCGCCGTGGACGTGTTCAAGCTCTAGTGAGCCTTGTGGACTCGCGATATCCGCGAATTAAATAATCTTCTCATTAGTGTTAGACTCCTGAATTTTGCGAACAAAATTGTCCTTCATTTTCTGCGCAAATTTCGGTATGGTAATATTGTTAATCATGACGTATGCAAAGTGTCGCATATGTTATTCTTCAATACTACATTAGAAAAGACTGACCTTAAAATATTTCAGACAGTAAATATAGTAAAATCCATTAAATGCTTTTTAAATGAATGAGATTTTTATAACAGCGACTGAAGAAATAAACGAGTAAAGAATTCATAATAAGTTTGTAATGTTTCCTTAAAAATATTACGAAATTGTAGAAATTATCCTCCCTGTTTCGGACATTTTTAGAAAAAAAATTCTGAATTAGGTTTTTCAAATTGAGCTTTTTCGTCTCTTTTCAACGTCGATCTGCAAGTATTGCATACTCGGAGGCTGGAGCCTGCAACATCACAAGACGATCAACGTTAATGACACGGAGCATTAGACGGGCAGACAAAATTGTCGGAACGGGTAGCCACATGATTCCGGAACAGAAATTCAGTGTAGGCCAGCTTTACTCCTTTGGTTAGCATATCTCCCCCTTCTTTTTCTCTCCCCTCTCTCTCTTTCCCTCCCCCCTCTATCCTGCGCTGCTGGCTCCTGGCCTCCTCGGCCTCGTTGCGCGTCACACGGCAACGCTCAGCAATAACAAAGCTGGATTCCCATGATTGGCAATTGCATTTAACTGAAGTGCCATCATGTGCTGCAGTGCTTTCTAGTAGAGTTACAAAAAACAATGATGAAAATAACACCACTATATTTCCACTAGGCAAAAAATGAACAGCATAAAAATATCCATGAAAACACGCAGAGTGCCAACTGTCATGAAGATCGATCACTCGGTCACCTCCCTATGCTTACTCTGTGATCCTACAGCACCGCTGCTGGCCTCTGGCGGAATATATTAGGAACCTGTCGCTTAGCGACAGCCGAAAAATAATAATCGTTGTGCATGTATCAGCATATTATTTAATTTATTTATTTTCCGCATTTGTGTTCTCTTAATCTGTACCAAAATTTTTAAGTACACTGTGTCATATTCTGATGAGAGCCTTTGACTATTTCGTATCTATTCATACGCTCGTTTTTGTGGAATCGATGTCGACGACATGTCATTGGATTCACTTATATAATTAGTATAGATGTGTATTAGTCTCGCCAGTCGCTGTGCGCCTACTGCAGTCTCCTGTCTGCGGCATATGCCAGTTACGAGGTTTTGCCGATGGAGCGCGTGGGTTCGATGCACTACATCCCCTGCGCCCCGGGCAACTGTCTACTCAGCTGCCGAGGCAGACCGCGTCCATCACACACCTCATTGAGGAAACGGAGCAAGAGAGATAGCGAGGCGACGGCTAATGGCGCCGCCGAAGATGAAGCATGCGCAGTCGGTGCAGCTTGCTTCTTCCCATGAAGCAGTGTTCCAGACGTACCAGGATCCTGGTTTTGATTGATTGATTGGTGATTCCGGGCGCGTCATCTATTAAGGTCATTACGTCATGTAAGTGAAGTGCATGTTTTTTACTCGGGAGGTGCGGTCACCTTGCCTCGCTGGATGGCGAGTTCCGGCGTCGACCTACCGTCAGCTATTGCGGTTTTCCCAAACAAGTATCTTCCACAAGTTGGACACCTCTTCCCCCAGCCGGCAGCTCCCGGCCGGTTTCCCGGCATATGTGGCAGTGTAGTGGATGTTATTGTAAGTGTGTGTTAGTAAGGAGATGGAACAAAGACGAGGAAGGAATGATCGTGCGCAGTCCATGGCCAGTTTGTAAGAACACTGCTCGGGCATTCATCTGGTGTGGATCGGAAAAACCATGGAAAACAGTGTAGCCGGCCTCTGGAATTCTCCTCCAGACAGTGACAGACCTAGTTCTCTAGTTAGAATCGAAAATATTGCCATCGTCGTGACTCGAACCTAGGACCTCCCGGTCAGAGGCGTTGCTGTGACATAAATTCCAGAATTTTATTGAAGATACGATGTACCAGAATGAACACATTCTGGTATCTTTAAATACCAATTCTACGGTAAATGATGATATACAATTTAAGATTCGTTTAGTAATTATATTAAATAATGTAAATCTAACACCAATATTACAAATAACTCTAATATTGGTAAATACACTGGCGTAAAAACATTAGAATGACATTGGATGGACTTTTTCTAGCACATCTTATAATAGAAAATGATAGAACTTTCCATTTACTTTACCGATATAAAATGAATCGATATCGAGTTAAGTTTAACAAACTTCCTGCGTCGTTATAAACATAATATTCATAATACAAACAATTTCAAAATTTAAATTAACTGACGTTGGTACCAGGAATTTTAATGAAAGTACCAGGATTTTTGAAGATTGGTAGAGGAATATACATATAATCATTTGCCAACACTGCCTGAAGCCCACACAAGATCATTTTGTTACCAAGACGAAAGACGCGGAGGTCCACCGATGATTATTTTTTGATGTTTCTGTATTTAAATTTTTTGGAAGCTGAACATTATTGATATTGTTTATGATGTGCTTTTGGTTCAAAATGTTAATGCAACTTTTGAAGTGTTGCTTAAAATTATTTTATGTGTTGGTTAGAAAGAATATTGATGCAAGTATTGGTTAGTTTTAATTTATGCAAGAATTGCTTAGAGTTTGAGTTCTTACAAAATTTGTCTGAAGGTAAAAATAATTCGGGACCATTTGCTCGGAAACTAAATATTCAGAATGCATTCTTGAAATATTTTTAGCGTTCCAAGCCTTAATTCAATATTGTTTAATACATTTCTTCTTTATCAAAATGTATTGTCCTTATTTTAAAAATAAAATGTGTTGCATTTTCCCGTAAATACATATATTTATGCAAACAGATGTACCTATTTTTATTTTCAGAACCTAAAATTGAATAATATTTCTTTTAAATGAATGCAGTTGTATATTCTTAGTTGTATGAATTTATTAATTTATCAAAATAGTTAAAAGCAAAAATAAATTTTAAATTTAATCGATGAGCTCGGAGGCCCTCGTTGGTTATGTATAAGATCATTTATATCCAGTTTTATATCCTTCAGCAGGTTCGCACCGGTTAGCCCGAATCGGTTGTTGAAATTATTGTAGTTCGCAGAACCAGTTAAAATCTATCACAATCAAGTTAAAATTTTTGTAGCTCTGTATATAATATTTCGTTTGAAACAATGTTGCTTATATATGATAAAGCTCACCTTCAAGATATTGGTTTTGTATGTCAATTTATTGAGAGAAAAATCGACTAATGAGACTTCTAAACAATTCTAGAAACACAATCGAGTGAATTGGGGAATCATTCGAGTAGCTTGCAAGTGACTAAAAGAAAGCACGGCTGTTCAACCTGTACTTCACTGTATTATTTGTACTTTCGGAGAAGAGAGAAATTTATTGAATGCTGCCCAAAAATTAGCGAATATTCGGCAGAAAAACTCTTATTACACGGCCTTAGTGACAAAACAACGGATAAATCCCTTTGCTAAATTTAGAGAAAAAAACCTCTAACACGGGTGTAGCCAGAATCCTTGTTTTGTGTGTTCTTGATACCGAAAAATTGAATGATGACAAAATGTGTGTTCGTCCGTGCGTGTGTCCATCTTTCTGTTCGTCTATAAACAACGCTAGCGGCTAAATCCTGAAACCGATTTTCTCCATTATTGATATTCCTCAACTGATTTGGCTGGTGTCGCAGCCCCTTGAATTTGAAACCGATATTTTAATTATGAGGAATACTTTACATGAAGCTCCTGGAACATTTTCCAAATTTTCATAAATATGGCTCCACCGTTCTTTATTAAATTGTGTTGTTTGATAGTGTAAATAACGTTTAAGACAATGGTGCAGGTCTCATGTTCGTCAAACACTTTAATTTTTCGAAAATTGCAGAATTTCAAATTTTGTTTCGGCGTCTTCCTACAATTAAATACTAAAGGTATAGATTTTATATCTTAATGAAATATATTCCTTAAAGATAGATTTTCAAATAAGGTCATGTACAATTTTTCGAAAACTTGAGTACTTTCGCGTAATTTTGCCTGAAAGTGCGGGCGAGAAAGTACGTGCTCTTTTAGCACCGCTAGTTTGACACTAAGCAGAGCTCATCACAATGCGGGAGCAAAGAGCTGCCACCAGCAGTCGGAGCGGAGGATGAGAGCAGCAGCTGAAGCAGAGGCGGTTCAAGGGTGCGGAGAGAAGGGACGAAGGGTCGGATGACTCAGTTGCTTATTTTCACGCGAGTAATTGGGCAAATAATCTGTACATGCAATCTGTTCATTTCTCCCTACAGCACGTCACACACACCTAACGTTTTTGATTGATTGATTTTTTCATGTTTTCGGGCGCGTCAACTGGTCATTAGTCCCGTTAGTGTAGTGTGTGTTTCTTTTCTCGGGAGATGGCGGTGATCTCCCACTGGATGGCGAGATCCGGCGCCGACCTACCGTCGGCTAGTGGAATTTCCCCCTAACCAGGACTCCGCCACCAGCGGGGCACCACCCCAGCCGGGACAAGCTCTAAGCTTCCGACCTGTCTCCCGGAATATGTGGTAGTGTAGTGCATGTTAGTGTAAGTGTGTGTGTAAGGGGAGAGCATAGGACAAGGAATGGGAAGGACAGATCGCGCGCGGCCCGTGGCCCGTTTGATAGGATACTTCTCCGGCATTCGCCTGGAGTTGATCGGAGAAACCACGGAAAACTACCGATCAGAGCAGCCGGTCGCTAGAATATTCCTCCAGACAGCGACTGAATTCGACGTAGCTGAAAAGCTAGTGTCGAAAATCCTGCCGTGAACTTTTTTGACATAAAATATATAAACAAATACATCGCTGAAGAAAAGGAAGAAGAAGAAGAAGAAGAAGAAGAAGTAGTCTCATCTCCCAAAGAAATTGAAGCCAATAGAAGGTTAGCTATTTTACGTTCGATTCCCAAGCGCAACTTTTCTTTAAACATTCATTCAACTTTTACCATTTACAAATCTTTTCATCGTCCGATATTAATTTACGCATGCTCTGTATGGATTTTAGCTGCCCTAATTACATTAAATAAGTTACAAATCTTTCAAAACAAAATCTTAAGAATAACAGTAAATGCCCCTGGTTGGTCAGTAATAAGACACTTCGCAACGATCTTGCAATAGAACCAATTATTTCCTTTATAACGAAACAGGCACATAATTTCTTCAATAATTTAAATCATGTACGAGGAGCAGTCACTTACAAAATAAGAACAGATTAACCCCCACTCTTCTGCCTAAGAAACAAACTCCCATTTCACAATTTCCTTTGATATCTCCCCGACATTAGATAAGGGAAGAACATTTTTGCGTTTACCTGTCTCTCCCATCGTATTTCGTTTCTAAACCCTGTCATCGGTCTATAACAAAATTTGTTCGCAATAATCTTGGTTGAAGTTATAACGTAATTAAATCACTATCAGGGAGGTGACAAGAACTTACCCCCCTTACACTTTGCTGACACAAAGTTGCTCGATCATACAACTGAATTGCTTCACGGCTGAACATTGTATTGTCTGTCAATGTAAAATAAAATTTAAAAAGAACGTGAATAAGAAAGCGCCCCTAGCATTAATAGTCATGTGTTGTTTGAAACTGGAAAGGAAGAATTTATTGTAGAAACAAACTGACAAAATACATTTTCTTCTGGTTGAAATCATTTCACATCGCATCATTGAAAGTTTGTTGGTAAGCCTGTAGCTAATTGGCATGTACCTAATTTTGTGAAATTAGTCTGTCTTTGGCACCAAACGGCTGCTGGCACACACGTCAGGAAGGAGAGAAGTATAGAATATTCGCAGAAGAAGCTGCTTTGTGGTATCTTTTGTAGCCTTCAGACGGAATTGTTAA
This sequence comes from Teleogryllus occipitalis, assembly GCA_011170035.1. Taxonomy (NCBI): domain Eukaryota; kingdom Metazoa; phylum Arthropoda; class Insecta; order Orthoptera; family Gryllidae; genus Teleogryllus; species Teleogryllus occipitalis. The sequence continues at coordinate 127,169 of BLKR01003613.1, read as the reverse complement.
GTTCTTAAATTCCTCTATAAATAAATGTATAGGATCATGATATATCAAAACTGTAGAGGAATGTCACCTCATTAAATTAAACGTTTATTTTATTGAAATAAAAAATATGAAACTATTGATAATTGGTGGAGAGAGCATATTGTAAAAAAATTAGAATGTCAGCACTATTTATATCATGATATCGGGTCTAATAAGTTGAACCGATTGTCACCTGCTACTTTCTCCTCAGATTGTCAGTGAAATTTTAAAATTAGTGTACCAGACATTTCCGAACTAGTTACTTTCCTAATCTCCTTTTTGTAGCTAGCTTTGCCCCCACTTTCTACCCAGATGCTACCTATTGTCGTCTAAAAGACACTTTCTTCATATGTTTTTCAATTTTTCGGAAGAAAATAGCAGATCCCTAATAGCAGAATAGGACTTGTGATGATACAATAGCACATACTTTCACACATTATTTCTGTCTTGCAATTGTCGAAAATTTAGAGTGTTCAAGAAGACCTACGTCATTTTTAAGTGTTTTTTCCTCTACTCAAAGAAAAAGAATAAAGAAAAAAATTGAGCCGATTTTTAAATGTATAAATTATCTTTACTTCAAGCAAAAATTACACAAACACTACTATATTTTATTCAAAACATTGTACTACATGAGACACTACACTAGTTTGAAGAAATACCTTTTTAGAATAGACTACAATAAGAAAACGAAGTGGCTTATCAAATTGTCCAGATTGCATAATATGTCACATTTCATATATCTGCTAACCTAGCACTCAATGACGCATGTCATAGTTTCTGACAAGAGGCGTAGCTTTTACAAAGACTCACATTTAGCTTACTGATAATTTTAAAAATGGGTTATATTAAATACTTTTAGTTGTTACAAAAATTTAAGCCGCAACTTTGATGCCATAGAAAGAACTCAGTTGAAAAATTAATCAGTATTTTTTCAGCATCCTCTTACTCGCTAACGGATAACATATTCATTCGTACCTTTTGCAGATCTAACAATTTCCTTAGATTTCAGACAATTCGCGTAAAAAACAATCATGTTGGCACAGGTGAAGTCGTAAAAATTATTTTTTAATTGATGATTCAATTAAAAGACTTATTCCGCTGTTAAAATTAAAAAGTAGCGTTGCGCTCTTGATTTCTTCGAGATTTTAAAGTAATGTTCTGCCGAATTGTATTATTAATTCGTAACAATGTACTTTTGTGTCCTAATTGCGAACGTTTGCTTTGCATTAGTTCTACGAGGGCTGAAGCATACTCTACACAAACGAAATTTGCTGAGCATTTGACATTTGTAAATGTAGACCCTAGAAGCCCCGAATTGTCACTCGCAATTCATGCTCGCTTGGGTAGAACTGTAAGCTATGGAACTTGAACTAAGGACGAAGTAAGTTGCAACATTTTGTCAATTGCTTTTACACTGATGGAGATGCAGAGGGTGGCAGGTTCTGAGAAACGATGCAAACAGTGAAGTAAGACAGTATTTTGTAAACTAAGAGTAGCGCGCTTGGAGTTCTTTCTCACTTGCCCAAGTGTTTAGGTTGCGGAAGGGATTGTATATGCAGACAAGACCCATAGATAATCAGTTTCTGCTTAATATCTAAAGGCGACAGAACGCGTGCTTCTAAGTCTACCCCATATAATATAAATAACATAATTATACATTAAATACTATTAAAATTATATCATAATTAGTATCAATAATTTTACATTATAATATGTATTAATAATTATTCATTATAATCAGTAATAATAATGAATTATAATTAATAAATTATATTATTATTATCATATAATATTTCCAGATATTTTCATGTTCAGAACTGTGTCACACCAAAAGAAAATATTTTTGTATAGACAGCTAGTCAATACAAATCTCTCATTCCCAATATTGTTTACTAATACTTCCTTAATCTAAGATTACCTTTAAAAATATTTTAGGTGTGACGAATTCATTGACACCCATTTTGCACTCTCAATACTTGCTATTGACGTTTACTATTCATAATTACTTTATTCTCGATAGTATGAAGTTGCATATATGTAATGGAAAATATGATTTCTCATTAGAGCGCCTTTATGATATATTTTATGTCTCAAATCCTACAATAAGCATATAATCGGTAAACACTCGCGTATGCATCGTGCAACCAGAGCTGCAAAAACCAACTGTCGGATGCAATTGCTTTAGCCAGATAATTCCGAGAATCTCCCCCTTTGATTGCCCTTTGCGATCCCCACGCCTGCGCTCCTAGCTACTCATAAAGCGTCCTCCGCAGATACCATCCGTTTGTGTCCGGAGGCCCCCGCCTCTGACGGCAGATAGCTCGCTGGCAGGATAATTGGACGTCACCGCTAACGCGTAATGCTGCAGCTTCCTCGGAATCCGCTGCATTGAGACCGCCCGCTCACCCGCCAACCACATTGCAGTGCCACTTTCACGTCGCATGATTTTTCCTTGCTACGAGAAAACGGTTTGCTCACTTCCGCCAGCAGAAAGTGTATCTTCCTTTTCACCGACACAAATACCTGTTAACGATTACAAATTACCGCTAGAAAGCAAAAATATACCAGTATTACTTAAGAATACAATCCAAATCCGAATATTTTATTCAATTTCTCGAAATTTAGATATGGTTAAATTTAAAGGAAATTTATATAGTCGTAAATGTATTCTGCCATCATTCGCAAAACATTTCTGGACGTTGGCAGCAAGAATAATTAGCCAAAATATTAGTTTAACAGGTTCATTGTGTGATCGCTTTCACAATTCATACCCACACCTCTCTTTACATTAAAACAGCCAATTTGTCACATTAAATTGAAGTAATTGTACCACTTCTGACAGAGTGTGCTGCCTCTCCAACATCGTTGGGCATGAAATTAAGATTGAAATAACAAGGATAGATGGAAAGTTACGTGATTGTGCGCCAAAAACCAGAAAATTTTCAACGGAAAGCTCTTATTTCGGGGTCCTGGTAACGAAAAAATGGATTAATCATGTTTCTAAATGTAGAAAAAATTCATCTAATACGTGATGCAAACAGAATCCATGTTTTGTGGGTCTTGATAACGAAAAATTAATTGACGACAAAACGCGTCTGTCCGTTTGTCTATCTGTCCGTCTGTCCATCTTTATGACTGTCCGTCTGTCCACTGTCCGTTTGTCCATCTGTTCGTTCATCTGTCTATCTGTCTGTGTCAACGCTAGCGCCCCAACTGTTCACACACTTTTCTTTAAAATTGATATTCCCCATCTATCTGAAGGAACTCGAGGCTTCGGAAGTTTCAAAGGAATATTTTGATTTTTCGTACTTTACATGAAACCTGATAAACATTTTCAAAATTTTCTCAAATATGGCACCAAATTTGTTGATCAATCTTTGTTCTCGGATAGTGTAAAGAACGCTTAGAATAGTGCAGGTCTCGAGTTCGTTGAACTCAGATTTTTTGAAAATTACATAAGTGCAAATTTTTTTGGGGCGTCTTTCTTCAACTACAATATTGAAGATAGATATTTTTCCTTAATAACATCTGTTCCTTAGACGGATCTTTAAATAAGTTCATGTTAAAATTTTCGGAAATTTGGTTTTTGTCTTCTAATTTGGCGTGACATATAGGCAATTAAAGAAATAACATTTTCTCTCAAAAACGCTCCAACTTTTCCTTTAATTTTTTACACGGCTAGAAGAATGGATGCTTAAAAGAATGGAGCAGATCTTGGTTTCGTATAAGTCTCTGAATTTTCGAAAATTTCAAAATTACAAGTAATGCGAGAAAGTATGTGATGTTGTGGCTCCACTAGTTTAATCTGTTGCTGTCCGTATAAAACAAGGTCTTGGGCCACCAGTTAGGCATCTCTGACTTAAAATATCAGCGCTGAAGTGCGGGGAGTGGCGCGGCGGTGCCGGGGGGGGGGCGCATAGGGTTGCCAACAATGTTCATGTAAAAGGGAGGACAATCATCAGCACATTTCATTTTATAGAAATTGAATTTAGACTAACGTCAGCTCTATATCTTTCCTCTGCATTTGCGATTCAAGTGAAAAAATTCGTTCACATAATGCAGATGAAGATGGTCTGAGCGGCTCCTTTAATTTAGTCCCTCGACTGAGACACGATCATACATGCGTGTGCCATGTGCGTGTATCAATATTCAGAAAAAGATTATTCATGTTGTCTATTCTGAATTAAACAAACACCGGTAGCGGTAGCTCAATGCATCAACTGATGTCATGTCTGACCGGGAGGTCCTAGGTTCGAGTTCTGACGGCGGCAGGATTTTCGACACTAGCTTTTCAGCTAAGTCGAATTCAGTCGCTGTTTGGAGGAGAATTCTAGCGGCCGGCTGCTCTGATCGGTAGTTTTCCGTAGTTTCTCCGATCCACACCAGGCGAATGCCAGAGCAGTACCCTACCAAACGGGCCACGGACCGCGTGCGATCTTTCCTTCCTCTTCCTTGTCCTATCCTCTCCTCTTACACACATACACACTAACATGCACCACACTATCATATATTCCGGGAGACCGGTCGGGAGCTTGTCCCGGCTGGGGCGGTGCACCACTGGGGGGAGAGACCTGGTTAAGGGAAAACCCCACTAGCCGACGGTAGGTCGGCGCCGGATCTCGCCATCCAGCGGGGGAAGATCACCGCCATCTCCCGAGAAAAACATGCGCTACACTAACGGGGATTATAACCGAAGCAGTTGACGCGCCCGGAAACATGAAAAAATCAATCAATCAATTAAACAAAATAAACAACGTAGCAGATGTTAGTCATGCGATAAAATAAATGACAACAAATGTTAAAAACATACTAAAAGTCGGACATACAAAATACAAAGGAGGACGAGAGGACAATTGACGTCAATGAAGGCCAGTCCTCCCCAATGGAGGGCGGTTGGCCTCCCTAGAGCTGCGGGCGAACGCCCTGAGCCCGCCGCGGGGCAGGTGCAGCTTCTCGGTTCCCTCGGGAGGGCGCGCGCGGGGCGGTGCGGGCACGAGGCGCTGCGAGAGATCCGGCTGAAGGGACGCGTGTCGCGTCGAAGAGCATTTGCGGCTCGCACGCGAGATCCGCTCGCTGGTCTATAAACCGAGGATTTCGGTTAACACCACTGGATAAGTTGGTCAATTGCGCTCTAATACGGAGCAAACTACATTTTTGCGTTGCATTTACTTAGAAAATCGAGTATGAATGCTGTAAGGCAGTGTTTTCACCAATATTATAGTTATTTTTAACATTGGTGTTAGATTTAAATTATTAAATAACAAAAACTAAAGGAATCTTAATTGCATATCCTCAATTACAGTAGACTTAAAATCCTCGTATGTAAAGGTACAGGATGTGATCATTCTGATATATCGTATCTGCATTAAAATCCTGGAAATGGTGCCACTGCTGTGTCTCTGACTGGGAGGTACTAGGTTCCAGTCCCGACGGCGCGCCGGCAGAATTTCGCGCCGTCGGGACTGGAGCGTGCCGGCAGAATTTTCGACACTAGCTTGTCAGCCAGGTCGAATTCAGTCGCTGTCTGGAGGAGAATTCTAGAGCCCGGCTGCTCTTATCGGTAGTTTTCCGTGGTTACTTCGATAAATACCAGGCGAATGCCGGAGAAGTACCTTAACAAAGAGCCACAGCGATCTTTCCTTCCTCTTCCTTGTCTTATCCTCTCTCCTTGCACACACATTTACAATAACATGCACTACACTAACACACATGCTGGGACACCGGCCGGGAGGTTAGAGCTTGTCCAGGCTGGGGCGGTGCCCCGCTGGTGGAAGATACATGGTTACGGAAAATCTCACTAACCGACGGTAGGTCGGCGCTGGATCCCGCTATCCAGGAGGAAAGATCATCGCCACCTCACAAAGAAAAAAACGTGCAATACACTTGCGGAAACAATGATCTCAGTAGTTGACGTGCCCGGAATCGCTAACAACCAACCAACCAACAAAAGTAGTTCATGTTTTCAGTGAACCTACTTGCATACTAGCTTCACACATTGGACAAGATGTTTAGAAAAAATTAGTCACGTTTACATAAAAAACTCTTCTGTATCAAGAAAACATTTTAAAATGCTAAAACTATAATGATATAATTATATAATTTAATATAATTATTTTAATGTGATATAAATATAGCATAGTATAAATATACGTTATTATAATATAAGTATTTCGTATCAACTTTACAATAGTTAATGTATTTTTCACACAACTATATTTCATTTTAAATGTAATAGAGACAAACATAAAAAAAGGCCTTCTACAAAAGAAGCATCTAAAATCAACACGTGAATTAGTATAATATTAATACACTCTAGTCAAAAAATGGATTAAAAATCCTTGAATATTGTGTGTGATTGGAAGTAAAATCGTTTATGTGCCTCTGGATCGTCAATTGCTGTCAACTGCATGGGCAGGAGCAGTAACGAAAAGAGGCGCTGGGTAATTCGGTGACCCCATGCTGCGTCACATTTCCTTTGCGACGAAATTTCTCGGAAAGGACCGGAAGCAGCTGAAAGATAAGTGACCAGCAACGCGCATAAAGCTTTCTTCGAAAGGTATTGAGGTACTTGAAAGGATGAAAACTATCTAAAAGTACAGTGGGCCCCGAAACAGTGCCGGGAGACTCAGGTATCTCGCACCCCCTCCTGATTGATTGATTGATTGATTTTTTCGTGTTTCCGGGCGCGTCAACTGCTTTGGTCATTAGTCCCGTAAATGTAGTGCATGCTTTCTCTCGGGAGATGACGGTGATCTTCCCCCGCTGGATGGCGAGATCCGGCGCCGACCTACCGCCGGCTAGTGGGGTTTCCCCCTAACCAGGACTCTCCCACCAGCGGGGCACCGCCCCAGCCGGGACAAGCTCTAAGCTCCCGACCGGCCTCCCGGAATATGTGGTAGTGTAGTGCATGTTAGTGTAAGTGTGTGTGTAAGGGGTGAGGGTAGGACAAGGACAAGCGGAAGGACAGATCGCGCGCGGTCCGTGGCCCGTTTGGAAGGGTACTGCCCCGGCATTCGCGTGTTGTTAATCGGAGAAACCATGGAAAACTGCCGATCAGGGCAGTCGGCCGCTAGAATTCTCCTCCAGACAGCGACTGAATTCGACCTAGCTGAAAAGCTAGTGTCGAAAATCCTGCCGCCGTCAGGACTCGAACCTAGGACCTTCCAGTCAGAGGCGCTGCAGTGACATCAGTTGATGCACTGAGCTACCGTTCCCGGTCCCCCTCATTCTGGGTATCTGAATTAGTATTGGTATGTGATTGTTCAGAATATTGAATATACAGGTCAATTGAGCTCTAAAACAAAGGCAACTACATTTTTACCTTGCGGTGCACAGAGTTGCGAGTATGCAGTCTACGTTTAGGAGAGCGGGGGGGGGGGCGAGGGGAGCAGGGAGGGTGGATGGGGGGGTAGGTGAGGTGGGCAGGGGTGCGGGCAAGTGGGGCGACGCTAGCAGGACCAGGAGGGAGAACGCCGAAGATTACTTCCATTTTACTTACATTATGAGTAAAATTACTTCCATTTTACACCAGAGATATAATTTATTTCTTCTTCTATCTATTAACTGATTGCGATAAATAACCGAACAACATCGGCTTAATTAACCTAGTTTCTGGTAAAGGAAACTCGTAAATTTGCATATTACATGCGTCATGTATGTTTCTAAGCATATGCGAGGGAGATGCTTCATGTGGGATGTAAGGTGATGTGAGATGCCAACCACACCTCATACACAAGATTGATTGATTGTGATTCCGGGTGCGTCAGCTACTATGGTCATTAATCCCGTGACTGTAGTGCGTGATTTTTGCTCGGGAGGTGGTGGTGGTCTTCCTCCGCTGGATGGCCAGATCCGGCGCCGACCTACCGTCGGCTAACGGGGTTTTCCCCAGCCAGGTATTTCCCATCAGAGGGGCGCCGCCCCAGCCAGAACAAGTTCTAAGTCCCCGATAGGTCTTCCGGCATGTGTGGTAGTGTACTGCATGTTAGTGTAAGTGTGTAAGGGGTGAGGATAGGACAAGGAAAGAATAGGAAAGATCGCGCGCGGTTTGTGGCCCGATTGTGAGGGTACTGCTCCGGCATTCGCCTGGTGATGATCGGAAAAACAATGGAAAACCACCGATCAGAGGAGCCGACCGTTAGAATTCTCCTTCAGACAATGACTGAACTCAACCCAGCTGAAAAGCTAGCGTTGAAAATCCTACCACTATCGGGCCTCGAACCTAGGAGTCGCTGCAGTGACATCAATTGATGCACTGAGCCACCGCTCCCCGTACATATACACGCTAAAAACTCCCATTCTTTACGTGGAATTTGAACGCGCAGCCTTCGTCTCAGGTTACTCCAGCGATATACCAAACCCCTGCACCACCGAAGCAAAATTCTATTGTTACGAAGACTAAATCACCATCAATCAAAATCATAGATTAAAGAAAAAAGATACTTTAAAACTAACTGTGTAGAAGGATGTATTAGTATTCGAAAAATTTCAATGACGAAGAAGAAATTTGCCAAGATTACAGTTTTGAATATGAAATCCTTTTCAGAATTCAAGAATGTTTGTGCTCCGGCTCAACTCAAAATGCACATCATCACGTACCGAATTATCCTTGGAGACTAAAGAGAAAATCTAAACATAGGCGAGGATGGTAACTTAGCCGGGATATTTGCTTCTTCCCCGCCGCGCACAGCGATTAATTATGCGGATGACATACGTACACAGCGAGGGGCACCGGAAAAACCGTTTCCTACAACGCATCCCGCCCTTAATACCCCGTCGTCACCACCTGCTATCTCCCGCATACTCGATCATCCAATCAACACGCAAGCCTGGGAACTTTAATAGCTTCGTCCGCACCCAAGCCGTTCTCTCCCCCTCGTCTTGCCCTCCACCGATGGTGGCGCTTCAGCACACTGGGTTGATTGCGTGGCCTGCTAAAAAGACGTTATTAACTACACCTATTTCATTAAATGAAAGATATTGTAATCAATATTTTGATTTTATGTCAACAAATATTTATTTTGGTAATGGGAGCGCCAATGATTGGTGATATCAGTGATGATACATCTGACAGTAGAGTGATAACCGACCGCCAATATAATTTAACGAGAAACGTAGCACTGGCTGTGTTTGCGGCAACAACTTAAAAGGATGAAATTACGTAACATGATATGTAACAGCTGACCCATTCAATTTCAATATCTGTTCCTAACACTGAATTTATATTTCGGTGGGCCAATTAAAATCAGGATTACGCACTTTCATAGGATAAATTTCTTTACTCCATCATTAATTCATTCTACTTAATTACTCTTTCAAGCCGTTATTGGCAATCGATATTTTTTGGACGCCATAAGCAGCCTACACTTGAATAACTTCATGACTCATTGAATCGAATTCCTATTTAAATTTACAAATACAAAAAGTGCCGAGGGAGTGTTTTGTATAGGGATTGGTGAAACAATGAAAAATGTATTTATAGGGATTGGTTAATCGCTGTAGTAAACATTTGTCACCCGACAACTCGCAGATCGGTTTATGACAGGTCTGCAAAGGATGGAATCTGGGCGTCGTTGGCCTGAAAATGACCGGGGCAACCTTCCCGCCTCTTCTGCCTCTTTGAAGGTTCCGCTGCTGTAGTATATATCAACTTCCAATATCAACGATATGCAATTTGATAAGTTTTCCCAAGAACAAGCTGAATGCAATTGCACTAAAAATCATACAACGAGCAGGAAAATAGTGTCTTAGTTGTCAAAAAACATTAATCCTTTCGAATACATTACCCGGTAATTGGTAATATGAAAATCAGACATAGGTACATCTGAAAGACAGAAATATTTGAGAACTTCTTCCCCTCTGTGCACAGAGATTCATTTCATGTACGACATACGTACACGGTGAGGAGCAACATCAAAACAGTTTCCTTATTTTTCATATACTTAAGTTAAGATTGCCATTGATATTGGTAAGTAATATAACATTTAGGTAAGGTCCAAAAGAATAAACGAATGTTCTGTCGCACTCACATTTATGAGATTTTGTTTCATCAATAATTATAGGAAACGTTATCACTACGTATCACGTCCGGTAATAAGTTGTAATTATGATAAAATAATGTAAAACACCAGCAACTACCATTCATTGATTTTTAATTTTATGTATTTTATAATAAGACGACGTCTAGGGTGATTGGTGTGACAGTACAAATTAATTTTAACAATGTTTTATGTCAAAGAGTAATTTAATAAGAGCATTTTATTTTATTCTATTGTGGACTATGTAGACCACTAGTTACTCCAATGGAATAAACGCAACACCTAGTGAATTCTACTACAAAATGTGACATTGCTAACAAGAGTTCCTGTAAAGGTTAATTATTACACATGTATAGTGTATGTATGTGGTTTAGGGAAAAGTTAGAACAATAGTGTGTAAAAGTTAGATAGTGAGGTATGTTTAATTGCAGCATCTGAAGATGGAGAAAATGAATCTACAAATTGTAATGTTAATGTAAAGATACGTAACTAATAAAACTATAAGGTGATTGTCAATAAAAACTTTTTGGGCCTTACCTGAATGTTATTGTTCTTTAAAACAGTTTCACAGAGTGTGTATTCCAATATGCTGTAGTATGGACGCGGTGGCAGCCATGTAACAGTGTCTATTCTGGGCGCTCATCCCACGGCCTCTGTTTCCGGCAGGTCTGATTTCTGATGAGGTGCTGGATGTTGGCGCAGCGGCGGAGGCGGCGTGAGCGGGGCTGGCGGTAGCTTCGCGCAGCCAGCATCTCCGGAGCGAGGAGGTCGCTCGTTGCGATAATCGATCTCGGCGGACGAGCTGCGTGCGGCGCGGGCGGAGGCAACGGGGGCGGCGCGCGGTCATCAGGACGCGCCCTAATGTGCCGCGCCAGCGCACCGCCACAGCACCTCGGCCTCCGACCCCGCCCACCCGTCTCCGCCCACGCCTCTGCCCACGCCTCCGATCCCGCCTTTTCCACCGGATCCGACCCCACCTCCGCCCCGCCCCCGACCCCCCCTCCACACCCACCCCCGCCATCGCGCCCTCCTCCACCCCCGCCATCGCGCCCTCCTCCGCCCCCGCCTTCGCTCCAGTGTCCGTCCCCTCCTCCGCTCCCGCCTCCACCTCCGCCCCCTACTTCGCCACCGCCCCGTCCCCGCCTCTGCCCCCTCCGACCCCGCCCACGACCCCGACCCGTCTCCACCCACGCCTCTTCCCACGCCTCCGATCCCGCATTCTCCACCGGTTCCAACCCCACCTCCGCCCCGCCCCCACCCCCGCCCCCACCTCCACTCCCACCCCCGCCATCGCGCCCTCCTCCAACCCCGCCTTCGCTCCCGCCTTCACCTCCGCCCCCTAATCCGCCACCGCCGCCGTCCACGCCTCTGCCCCCTCCAACCCCGCTCACGCACCCAACCCGTCTCCACCCACGCCTCCGCCCACGCATCTGCCCACGCGTCCGCACACGCCTCGGACCCCGCCTCCGACCCCACCTTCTGTACCGGATCCGCCCCCACCTCCGCCCCGCCTCCGCCCCCACTTCCACTCCCACCCCCGCCATCGCGCCCTCCTCTGACCCCGCCTTCGCTCCCGTCTCCGTCCCCTCCTTCGCTCCCGCCTCCACCTTCGCCCCCTAATCCGCCACCGCCGTCACCGTCCCCGCCTCCGCTCCATCCTCTTCCTCAGCCGCCGCCTTCGCCCCCGCCTCTGACTCCGCTCCCGACTCCACCCCATCCTCCGTCCCGTCTCCGCCCACGCCTCCGCCCCGCATTCTCCCCGCCTCCTCCACTGCTCCCGCCTTCGCGTTCATCTCTGCCCCTGTCTCCGCTCCCACCCCCGCCATCGCGCCCTCCCCCGCCCCTGACTCCGCCGCCGTTGCCGCCTCTGCCCCCTCCGACTCCGTCACGCCGCCACCGCCGCCTCTGCCTTCGCTCCATCCTCTTCCCCTGCCCACGTCTCCACCCCTGTCTTCTCCCCAGCATGTCCCCGCTCCAACCTCCACCCCAGCCTCCGTCCCCGCCTCCGTCCCCTCCTCCACCTCGCCTCTGCCCTCGCCCCCGCCTCCACTCTACCCTCCGGCCCTGGCTCCGCCCCCACCTCCGTCCCGCGTCCGCCCTCGTCTTTGGCCCCGCCTCTTCCCCCGCTTCCGCCCCCTCTGCCCCCGCCTCCACCCTCACTCCCGACTCCACCTCCGACTACGCCACCGCCCCTGCTACGCCTCTTCCGGGGCCGTCTCCTCCCATTCGCCCCTGCCTCCCCCTTTGGCTTGCCCAAAACTCCGCACAGCCTAAACCTCGCCCTTCTTCTCCAACTTCCCCCTAGGTCCGCCTTTATCTGGAACTTCCCTCCGACTTCTCCCGCCCTAGCCCAGCCCCCACCTGCCCCACACCTCTAACTCGGCCTTCTCCTACAACATTATTATTACAACCTTCGCCTTCGTACGGCACACCTCTGCTTCGTCGCCGCCTAACTGCACCTCGACCTCCTCCTCCGACTCCCGCTCCGTCCTGTCACCCGCTTCCACCCCGTCTCTACCTCGGCCTCCAGCGTCACCTCTCATCTCTTCCCATCTCTATTTCTTCCTCCGCCCTTGCTTCCCCCCATGCCTGTACCTCGGCCTCCGACCCCGCCCATGCCATGCCTCCGTTCCCGCCTCCGCCCTCGCCCCCGCGTCCACCCCGTCACTGCCCCACCTCCGCTCCCGCTTCCGCCGCGGAGCCCGAATCCCACCCCCGCCTCTGCCCCCACCTCCGACACCACCTCCACCACCAATTCCGCCACCGCCTCCACCACCGTCACCGCCTCGACCACCGCCTCGGCAACCGCTACCGCCTCCACCCCCGCCTCGGCTTTACCTCAGCCTTCTCCTCGTCCTCCGACTTCGCCCCCGTGCCTATCTCGCTTCTGCTGCTACCTCCGCCTCTTCCGTCCTCGCGCGTGTATCTCGACCTCACATCTGGCAACACCTGTATCTTCGCATCTATCTTCCTGTCGGTCTCCATCTCCGCTTCAGCTATCACCCCCTCTCGTCCCCCTCAACGCTTCAGTCTCCGCTTCCTGCTCTGCCCCTGCCTCCAGCAACCCCCTCTCGGTTCCCCATCCCGCCTCGCCCCGTCTCTGCCTCACGCCCGCCGCCTACATTACTATCTCATTTCTACCTGCGTCTGCGCTCTCCCGGCTCATCGCAGTCCACCGCACATTTGCCAGAGGTCACCTACCTCTGTTCTGTTTTCGTGTTATTTAGTCTTCATTACAGGAATGGCTCTGTGGACGCTGGTTATTTTCAGGCTTGGATCTCTCGACTCGGTTGGGTATTCTTAATGTCCTTGCTTATTTTCATTCCAATCTTTTCGAATAGCTTTCAGCTGTTTCTAAATAAACACTACATTATTTTTTTCCTTTTTGTGTTTTTTCTTTTTAATTTAATTTTTTGGACTAATAATTTGTAAAAAACTTAATTCCTTACATTGTTATCTCTTCTTAGTGTTTTAATTTTTTCTGCCTCTAGCATTTTTGTTGTTTGTTACCATATTATGTTCTTTCTTCCCGATAGTGATTTCTTTTATTTATATCTCTGATACTAGTTTTAAGTAGCATGCTTTATCGTAATGAGAATTTGTGTCTCTTCCTACCACATATGGCATAACTTTTCAAACACAGACCTGTAGCACAATTTTCATTCACACTAATTCGCTCTCTTCAATTCAAAACCATAATGATTTTCCAGGTCTAAACCACCGTCCATACCTTTGAAATGATCATTGTCCCTACCGGCAGACTCATTATTTCCGTATTCTTTCATAAAATCGCCACTTCTTCTGAGGCAGGGATATTATTACATATCACCACTAAAGGTGGTAATTCTACCATTAGGCATACTGCGCTATCAATGTGTGATATTCTGTGAGATCGGCACCCCACTCTCAGTTACCATCATCTTATATTGAAAGTACCAGCTTATCTGCCATTTCCACTGACTCTACAGATGACTGCTGCTTTATGTCTCATCACTATTCTTTCAACATTATCTGTAACATCGGGTGTGCGTTATCATGAGTCCTCCACTTCTCATTATCCGTGGGAATTGCACCAAGTGGCGTCTTGGCCTCCGCCATCCACCTGGTTCGCCTCCGCCCCCGCGCAAGTCGCTAATGGCCGCAGGCCGCGGCGCGGCCCCGGGGGATTTACACTGCTCCTCGTAAAACACAGCCGCTGGCACCGCCGCCCCGCCCCCGCCGCCCCAACCGCCCTTCCGCTGCTGCACAGTCTCCGCCGCCACGCCCACCTCCGCACCACGGGTCCACCGCTGCTCCCCCGACCTCGCGAATCCCTCCAGCCTCACAATCCCACCTTCTTCCCTGCCGCCCTTCCGCCCCCGTTGCTCCCTCTGCCCCTACCGCCTCCTCCGGCATCACTGCTCCCACCACCCCCTATGCCTCACCGTCCTCGCCGCCTCACCTCATCGTCTCTCTGCCACCCCCAGCGTCCCCGACACCCCCGCCGTCCCCGCTCCCCACCCCGTCGCCCCGTCTCTCGGCCGCCTCCACTTTCCCCACCGCCCTCAACGGCACACCGCTCCCGCCACCCCGTCTCTCCGACACCCCCATCGCCCCCACTGCCCTCACCACCCCCATTACCCTACCGCTCCGCCTCTCCACCGCCCCCACCGTCCCCGCCACCCTCACCGCCGCCACCACTGCTACCGCCCTCACCTCCCACAGTCTGTAACGCCCCCACAGCCCACGCCGCCGACATCGCCCTCACCGTCCTCAACCACACCCTGCCCTCGGCGCTCCTGCAGTCGTCGCGTCCACACTACCCCATCCTCGCCGCCCTCACAACCCCATCACCCCTACCAACCCTTCCGCCCTACACCGTCCCTTCGCAGCCCCTAATCACCCTCCGCACCCGGCTCTCAGTACCTCACCATCCCCACTACACGAACCGTCGCTTTCTTCCCACTTACTTCTGAAATCCTCCTGCTGTCTCCGCCGTAGTGACCGCCATCTCCACTGTTCTCTCCACCAACAGCTTTGCCTTGTCTGAAGGTTCCACTGCCGTCTCTCCTGGTGCCACCTCTACCACTGCCACTGCCTTCATCGCCACCTTAGCTTTCACCGCCACCGCTGCGAGTGCTTCTAACGCATCAGCCACCAATCCCTATTCTCCAACACCACCGCCGTTCCCACGGCTACCACTCCCACTTCTGCTACTCCCTCCAGCTCCACCACCCAAACAACCACGCCCACTCCGGAGGCGCGCGGCGGCGCCGCTGGCTTCCGCCCAGGGCGCAGATAGCTCTTCCCTCACGCCCGCTCCCCCCTCTTTGCCCTTGCGCCACGCCTCTCCGCCGCCCCGCGAACAAATTACAATTCATTTGTCCGTGGTTACGTATGGACCGCCGCCGCCGCCTCCGGCGGTGCCGCGGCGCGGGCTACGAGAGCGGCACCCTAATGCTGGCGCTAATATGCGGTAACAATTAGCTAGCAGGTGGCGCGCTTAATATCCCTTGCCTGAGCCCCGCCCCCCTCCCGCCCGCGCCACGCCCCCTGAGGGAGTCCGCGCTGAGCACCCACCCCAGAGACGCGCGTCCCCCGACGCCGCGGAAGAGCTGCCTTCTAGGGGAGATGAGGCGGTACGTCATGACGCTCGCAAGTGCGGATGAAATGGATGCAAAGATGATGAAGTTCATGGTTTTGTTGCCTTCATTTTGGATATTCCTAAATGTTCCGAGGATCAATTTTAATTCGCGTTGGTTTGAGTTAATTTTGACTGTCAGTATGGGGGAGGATGATACTTGAAAACTGGTATCTATTGAACTCTCGGAAGAACTTGCCTCTCGGGGAGATGAGGCGGTACGTCATGAGGCTCGCAAGTACGGATGAAATGGATTCAAAGATGAAGAAGTTCATGGTTTTGTTGCCTTCATTTTGGATCTTTCTAAATGTTTCGGGGATCAATTTTAATTCGGGTTGGCTTGAGTGAATTTTGACTGTCAGTATGGGGGAGGATGATACTTGAAAATTGGTATCTATTGAACTCGCGGAAGAGCTTGCCTCTCGGGGAGATGAGGCGATACATGAGGCTTGCAAGTACGGATGAAATGGATTCAAAGATGGTGAAGTTCATGGTTTGTTGCCTTCATTTTGGATTCACTTTAGATACTCTCTAAATGTTTCGGGGGTCAATTTTAATTCGCGTTGGTTCGAGTTAATTTCGACTGTCAGTTTGGGGGTGGATGATACTTGAAAATGGACTAAAATTGGATGTTACAATGTTACAATGAGGACAAGTGTCCCCAGACGACTCGGAAAATCTTCATTGGAGATGAGACGATACATGAGACTTGCAAGTGCGGATGAAATGAATTCAAAGATGGTGAAGTTCATGGTTTTGTTGCCTTCATTTTGGATCTTTCTAAATGTTTCGGGGATCAATTTTAATTCGGGTTGGTTTGAGTTAATTTCGACTGTCAGTTTGGGGGAGGATGATACTTGAAAATGCATTGAACTCGCGGAAGAGCTTGCCTCTCAGGGAGATGAGGTGATACGACATGAGGCTTGTATGTACGAACGAAATGGATGCAAAGATGATGAAGTTCATGATTTTGTTGCCTTCATTTTGGATCTACTTTATGTTTGGATCTCTAAATGTTTCGGGAATCAATTTTAATTCAGGTTATTTTGAGTTGATTTTGACTATCACTTTGGGGAAGGATGATACTGGAAAATGGACTAAAATTGGTATCTATTGAATTCAAAGATAATTTTATAATTAAGATGTTACAATTAGGACAAGTGTCCCCAGACGACTCGGATGATCTTCCTTGAAGATGAGGTAATACGACATAAGGCTTGCGAAAGCGGATGAAATGGATTCAAAGATGATGATTTTGATGGTTTTGCTGCCTTCCTCTTAGATCTTCCTAAAGTTTTCGGGGATCAATTTTAATTCACGTTGGTTTGAGTTAATTTCGACTGTCAGTTTGGGGGAGGATGATACTTGAAAATGGTTCAAAATTGGTATCTATTGAACTCTCGGAAGAACTTGCCTCTCGGGGAGATGAGGCGATATGACACGTGGCTCGCACGTGCGAATAAAATGGATTCAAAGATGGTGAAGTTGATGGTTTGTTGTCTTCCTCTTGGATCCACTTTAAATACTCTCTAAATGTTTCGAGGATCACCTTCAATTCGGGTTGTTTAGAGTTGATTTTCACTGTCAGCTTGAGGGAGGATGTCACTTGAAAAGGGCCAAAATTGATATCTATTGAACTCAAAAGATATTTTTATAATTAAGATATTACAATTAGGACGAGCGTCCTCCGACGAATCGGAAGATCTACACTCTAAGAGAGATGAGGTGATACGACATGATCGCAAGTGCGAATACAATGGATTCATAGATGATGATGAAGATGGTTTCGTTGCCTTCCTCCTGAATCTGCTTTAGATATAGTGTCATCCTAAGTCTTTGGGTTCAATTTTAATTGGGGTTTGGCTTGGGTTGCTTTTTATTGTCTATTTGGGGGAGGGTGAAACTTGAAAGTGGGCCAAAATTGGTATGTGTTGAACTAAAAGAGATTTTTACAATTAAGATGTTACAATTAGGACGCGTGTTCCCCGTCGACTCGGAAGATCTTTGTTCTCGGAGAGATGAGGCGATATGACTTGGGGCACGAACCGCCGCAAGTGCGGATGACGTGAATTTAAACGCTGAAGTTGATGGTTTGATCCTGGATCTGCTTTACATGCGGACTCATCCTAACTGTTTGAGGGTCAATTGTAGTTGGGTTTGGTTTGAGTTGGTTTTCACCGTGAGTTCAAAAGAAAAGAAACTTGAAAATCGGCCAAAATTGATATCTATTGAACACAAAGATATTTTTCCGATTAGATTTGTTTCATAAATAAGGTGTACTCTTACGTTTTGTATATTTTATATTTTACAACTTTTACGTGTTTCAAACTATAACTATCGATGGAAACTTCTCATTAGGAACAAGGATTGAACTTAAATATTTTATATTTTCCATTCAGTATTACATAAAAATAGTTTATGGAAATCCCTTTCAGAATTCAACTTGAGAAAATATTACAGGACAAATAATGACTATTTGTTCTGTAATATACTTTTTTGGTATTTTTCCATCGCTTTACAATATCAATAAGCTTTTTTTGGAGGAAATCAGTTTAGTGACGTTCATGAGCCAATCAGAAAATATGAATTTGTACACCAACATATACAACTCTCTCATTAAAATTAAAAACGATGAAACTCATGTACATATGAATTCTCGGAAAATATACAAGAACGCTTTTCTGAAACTGAAGTATACTTTCCTGAGACTGAAATGAATACTCAGGTACGAAAACAGCAATTGCACCAATATGCACCGCTCTACCCACTAACGTATTGACTACCAGAAATATATTTACTCAAAATATTTCTATGCATTTGCACTAATATATTGTCTTTATTTTAAAACGAAAGTATACTCACCGATATTTTAAAAAAATCTTCACTTACAAAACACATGAATGATCGATGTTAGTTAACCAAAAATCAAAAAATCGAAGCTACCATTAATCTAGCAACTCAAGAAGTAAAGACAAGAAAATCGTCTCTCCCCTACAACCTGAGATAGGGATTTACAAAGTGCAGAACTGGAACCGGCAGACAGGCTCCTCGAACCGGGACCGTTGTCTCGCTTTTCCTTGTTTGCATTTCCATGTAAATAAGTTTGCATAAATAACAGGTGGCCGAGCACCAGAAACGCCCCCCTCCCGCCGTCCAAGTCCCTCCAGCCGCTGCTCCGCGCCGCGCAGAGCAGCAGATCGCCATTGTTATTCTAGCGTCGACTCCGTCTGCCTCGGGAGCAGTTACTGGAGCTGTACCTGTTTTCCTCCGGGATATCTTTCTAAGGAAAACTCTTGTGGGTTGGGAATAAATACCGAAGACTAGAAGTTTTAATGTTCCAAAAGATCTCTATCTAACAATTAAGAAGCTATCTAACAATTATAAAGATGTTTTAAACATTTTTGAATGTCACATCAAACTCACAATTAATTAATAAGATACTAAAATATAAATATTCGAGATGTTAGGGAATCACAATCAATTTTGTGAGTAATGGTATTCGTATCGCACTTAATAACACCTTCATTCATGTTAGATTTAGATTTTATTTAAATGCATTTTAAATTCTATTGAAAACATGATTCATGTTTAATTCTCATTTCTTTTTCATCTGGATTTTAAAATCTCCAATACCTTCCTTTCCTACAGGGGTAATTACCGTAATATTTTATTCGCAAATCTCAAGAGCAATCCTCTGTTTTCTATTTTTTGAGCAGATCCATATATCCCATCTTCCTCGCTTAATTACTTTTAGCTCGTTGCTGCTTTTTTCCTCTATATCATTTTATGTAATATTTAGATGCTTTTATTGCTCTTGTATTTTTTACCAATGTGTATTGCTCAATATTTTCCTTTCCTTTTTTTCAAAACATTTCCTAACCAGTTCATTTTCTGTCTACAAAAATCTCAAAAATGAAAGTGACTGAGTGGTCTCAAGGCACCAACTGATACCATGGCAAAGACCAACGACCCAAAGGTCGATTTTGAGTCCCGACAGCGGCGGAATATTCGACACTGGCTAAATAGCTGGGTCGAATTCAATGGGTCTGGAGAGGAATTCTAGTGGCCGAATACTCTGATCAATAGTTTTCCCTGGTTTCCTTTATCAATACCAGGCGACTTCCAGAAAAATAAGCTAACAAAAGAGCCATGTTCCGCACACGATCTTTCCTTTCTAATCCTTGCCTTCTCCATTCCCTTATATGAACATATTTACTACGCAGTTCTCCGCCACACATGTCGTGGATAGGGTAGCTAAAATCATCAGACAATTAGGATGCTTCGAGTTTGACGTGATTTGGGCGGCGTCTGTATGGGGGAGATACTCCTACATGGGGAGAAAAATCGCAATTCGGCATGTACTTCGGCGCCGGTTATCTCGTGGCCGCGAGGTACACCGGTGCCTCCAGGGATATAACAAGCACAAAACGTACGGGAGGGAGAACTATAACGGTTGTTGCGTCAATAAAAGTTAAAACATCAATTAATGTGGTAACCGGTGGTTGATACCAAAGTGATTAAATTTATATTTTAAAATTTAGATGATGATGATGAAAATTTTTAGTGGTTCCGGGCGCGTCAACTACTAATGCACATTAGTCCCGTAAGTGTAGTGAGTGTTTTGCTTGGAAGGTGGTGGTATTCTTCCCCCACTAGATAACCAGATCCGGCGCCAACCTATCGTCGGTTAACGGGGTTTACCCCTGCCAGGTATCGCCCATCAATCGGACACCGTTCCAGCCGGAACAAGTTCTAAGCCCCCGACCGGTCTCCCGGCATGTGCGGTAGTGTAGTGCATGTTAGTGTGTGAGTCTCTGGATGATAGGACAAGGAAGAGGAAGGAAAGATAGCACCGGTCCGTACTTCGTTTCATATGGTACTGCTCCAGCATTCGCCTGGTGTTGGTGGAAAACCACGGAAAACTCCCGATCAGCGCAGCCAGCCGCTAGAATTCTCCTCCATACAGCGACTGAATTCGACCTATCTGAAAATCTAGTGTCGAAAATCCTGCCGCCCTCGGAGGTCAAACTAGGACCTCCCGGTCAGAGGCGCAGAAGTGACATCAATTGATGCACTAAGCCACCGTTCTCGTTTTAAAATTTAGAAAGAACTGGAAATATGAATCTTCATAACCGTTTATTCTGCTCCTTTTTCTCATTAATGTTTTATTTTATTTAAATAAACAGTTTTGTATTGAGAGAGAAAAAGAACTTCAAGATTTTAGACGTTTGATAATAATAATAATTATGTTTCGAACTATGCTGAAATGTCACGTTTGCGACGATAAATCACACAAAACTGTGTGCGTAAACTGTAGAGAACACCCTACTTCCCCTCACCTTGTACAAGGGCTGGGAGCTGTGCGCGCGTCGTGTCCCCTACCTCCTGGCGGCGGCGCCTGGCGAGGACCCGGGTTGGCACCCCGCCTCAGCGCACCGCACAGTGTTTGTGGCGGCGCGGCGCGGTGCTTTCTCCCACGGCGCAGTCAGGAAATTAAAAACTTTAAGCGAGGAATTTATCTGCTGTATTACTCCGCCGGAATAATTAAAAGCACTCCTCCGTTTCTTTAGCGAGGCGAGGAAGACCGCCCGGTGCCAGGGAGAAGAAGAAGGAAAGGGGGCGGGGCCGTTGGAAAAAGCGCCGGTGCCAGTGAGTACATCGCTCTTGCACAGACTAGACGGTCCGGTGGTTTCGTCGTCCTCTGAGAGATAGTATTTTTGCTAGTTTCTTTGGTAAATGTCTTTCACATTTCCATTCTAATTTTATCACTCCTACAACTTAACATTGGCTCTTTAAAATACAGAGAAGGAATGAAGGACGCAATTACTCTTAAATTTGTCGCAATTAATGGTGATGCTGAAAATAATGTTGACACTGAAATGCAGATGTAATGCAAATATACAGCCGTTTTACAATGAAAGCATTGTTGATAAGATACGCGAATTCTTCTGAGTCAAGTAATGATATTTTACGGAATGTTCCTGTTTTTAAAATAAATATCGCCTAATTATTAAGTCTAATTACACAAGAACAATTCACGGTGATAATTAGAAGTCTATGAAGATTTTATGAGAAAAAAGTGCCGTATTTGTATAATACCCCTCCATTTTGTGGATTTATTTCCTTGATAACCTTGTGTTTCTATTCTAAGAATAAAACATTAATAATCGTCTAAGAACTTTCTGCTATTGCTGTTTTCCTGGGATTATGATGGTGTAATTTCAGAGTTTAATTGATAAATATTAAATAATTAATAAATGCAAAGTTATTTCCTAATTAGTATGTTGAGTCAATACAAATATATTTGTTCACTATCGAAAATAGTTAAGATAAATTAAAAATGACCCCCAATATTAAAAATAACAATCTCTACCCCTTCTACAGTGTGCAGCTTCGTATGCATCCATTGTAACATTATTTTAGGTAAACAGTATGTTTCTTCGCCAAAATGTTTTTATAATTAATAAATTGTGCACAAAGGAAACGGATAATGCTAAAAAGAATCTAATTTTTATTTTTATTTGCATATTTATAAAATAATTAAAAATAATAGATATGTTTATTCAGGATAATGAATTTAGGATAAAACATACCCGTTGGCATAGATTCTTCGCCAAATTGCGGAGGTTCATTGAAAATAGCACGTGACTACGCAACAGGGTAAACAATTTGCACCGTTCTTTACTCTAACACCTCAGATAATGCAAGCTGCTTCACATTCACACAGATCTGCATTTTCGCAAATTAGCCACGGATGTCGAAGCAAGGTTTTCATTAAAAATTAAGCCTCGACATGCTTCCATTTACAGGAAAACCTACGTCTCCGTTGTAGAGGCGAGCCGCACACGGCCCGCCAGCGCCAGTCTGGCTGCACGGGGTGGGGGTGGGGGTGGGGTGGGGATGTTTCAGGGCGGTGACGTGCAGTTGTGACCCGACGCGCATTCCTAATTATGTCGTTCGTAATTAGGCGAGCCCACACCGAGGGGGGAGCACTCTGGTTTCGGAGAAACGAGCGTCATGACGCCAAGGTTACGCGGTACCGTATTCTGCAGATTTTGCGTTGAGAAGTACACGCCCATTTCCAGCCGAATATTCAAAATAATTGTCATGGCTTAAGATCGAAACTATGACATATGTTAGGTCCAGGACTCTCTTAAAACCGGTCTGCTTGCTGTATGTCATGCTCTTTGGTTTTGAGCGGATTGCGAATTCTAGTGATTGTGATGTGAATTGTTAAGTCTCGCGGGATAAGTAGAAGTTTGTTTACACACAGTTATTCACAGCGTGTATCGGTTTTCTGTTAGTGTCTGAAACTTGATAATGCTGTATTTTGTTCAAGAACGAGTGTTTATTGCTGAGTAGTACGTCCTGGCTCGCTCACGGAAACTAATGAAGTGTTTCATAGAGAATTTCCAGAAACTAGTGAGGCGACCCACTAAGACCGGTAGACCATGATATGGCAGATGTATGATTGTAAAAGAAACTTCACATTTCTATCAGGTTAGTGGGTTTAGCTTCATCTTTGCAAAAACCACCAACACATTTTCTTGATTTATCTAAATGTTTCTGCAATAATTTTCTGCTGATGTTCTTGAAGTGATACCTCAAATCAAAGCAGAAGCACAGCATGAAACATTGCTGCATATACACATACGACATGTACAAGAGGACAACTGGCAATGCGAAACTGTATTCTTTCTTTACCTGGAAATTTTCGTTATCTTACGCGAGAGGCAACTACTTTTGAACTGTCAATGGGGAATATTAGATTATCGTATCTCTTGGAAGTGATCGGATAAAGATACTCAATTACACGAGTAACCCAACAAGTGGTTTCATAATCAGAAAGTGACACAGAATAGAAAAATTCTCAAAAGATTCATACATGAAGTTTTTGTGAAACTTTCTTTCACTGGACATGTAAAATCAGTGAGATCACTGAATCTAGCCAATTTCTATGTTGAACTCATTCACAACACGACTTAATATAACCCCCACCCACTAACCCACGACCCACTAAAAGCCCATTTGGAGACATGAGAGTGTGTTGGGGAGATTAAACCTTATTAATAACTATCCCCCTAGTGTTTGTTTACAGGGCTTGATTTCTGGCAGAACGCGGCGGAATGGCGTTCCGATTCCTCGAGAATAATAATTAACTTATATTATAAATATATAACTATTTATATTAAAGTATCAATTAATTTGAAGTGCGTTCCGGGACCGAAAATTTTGTAAGTCAAGCACTCTTTGTTTATATTATTCTAACTTTTCTAAATACATTTTAAACACAATAATTTGTGTTCTATTGTTTCTTTCAACAGTCACTCACAATCAATGGAAGATCACCACATCACATTTAAATTTTATTATTAAAAATTTGACAATCTTTATGTAGAAGATTCGGGTGAAGTTTTCATTATGTAACTAAAAATTTTAAAATCATCTTTTTAAAACAATTTTACAATTGTTAAACATTCCTTATAACTCATAATTTTTAAAACTGGTAAACACTTAAATCTTAAAATGTCACATATAATTTCGAAACTCTGTAGATATAAACTTAAGGAAGCTTACCTGTATTATTTGTGACGTATGTACACAATTTTTGGTCAGAAAGACATGTTGGTTAATTGTCCTTGTTAATATTTACTTGTAATATTTGTTACGAACTCTCACCTTCGGAGGAATTATGGTCAGATCTTTTATCCTCAAGTATTTCCTTCGGCGCCGACCAGGATGGCCGATGTGGCTAAGAGCGAGTATCGACTCATCGCTTCGGTCCGAAGGGTCGCGGGTTCGAGTCCCGCCTTGGGCATGGCTGTTTGTCCTTGACTTTGTGTGTTGTCACGGAGGGCCTCGCGTTCTGCTGACCCCAGATCAGAGGAGCCCGCAAGAGTGTTTGTCTAGTGTATGGTCGAATATGCGTCCCTTCAGGACGTAAAGGACAACCGGCTGTCGGCTGGATAAAAGCCCTAGGAAAAAAAAATTCCTTCGGCTCCCAGACTGCAAATGCTGTACGACCGACTCAGATGGTGCTAGGCTGGAGGGGCACAATCTACGCTTTCTATTAGTAATGGAGGGGGAATATCGTTAGGGGTGACATTTTCTCATGTCTTATTGGATTATATTTTAATGTGAATATAGTATTATCGTAATCATTATTCGTTTTGGTGTTGCCGATCATGGAATTTCTCAAATATTTATGCTTTTATTAATCTTATACTAGGTTCAATGTCTATTTTTTTAACATTCTGGCTTTGTAGGTTCCTATTATGATACTAGTGACTTTTCTCTTACTCCTAAATGTATTTTTTTTAAATATGCAGGGCAGTCAGAATTAACGTGTAAGGTTTCCTTAATTCGAAAAATATTGTTTTCGGCAACATGACCGACTGTCTGTTTGTGAACAACACTAGCTAACCGTTAACAGGATGTTTCAAAAATGAATATTTCTCTATTGTTCTGACGTGATTTGAGACCTTTCTAATTTGTTACGAATTCTTAAAATGTTTGGGTTTATCAAATGTTCTCGACTAATTGGCGTTCACTGATGTTTGTTCAATATCTGCAGACAGCATATCCAGTGATTACTTATAAAACAGCTAAGGGCATAGTCAATTCTGTGAAGTTAAATTGTTTTCGTGGCAATAGGGCACGATATTACATAGTCGCCAGTATTACAACAGTAGACAAAAAAATCGAAACCAGAAGAAATATTTCTTCAATAAGAATCAAATTTGAGGGAGTATTTGCAGAAACGGAGAAGTCGGTGATCCATCCAAAACAGGTAATGCCAGTTACAAAGAACTTAACAGTGAAATATTTGATAATACTGAAAATAATTCGGAAATTCTCTTTCAAGATTACATAAATCTACAGTTTAATGAACCCCCGTAGTTCAAAATGAACTATTCCCTCAATTGTCATAAACAATCATACCTACACAAATAAGCAAGTTTTGAAAATGTAATAAAAGAGACGAATAGAATCCGTTAGAATTGTTGTTTCATTTCGAAATTAACGTTTTATTTAAATTACCTCTTGTAAAGCTGTTCTTTAGAGCATGCGTAGCGTGCTCAAAGTCCAATTTTTTCTCTTCTAATAAAATGAGACGTAATTAAGTTAAATTTGTGATTGCATCAAAGGAATCAAAATTATTTCTTTGATCACATCATCTACTACTGACCTACTACTACTAGTGTGCATTAAGTGATTTGTATTCTTGAATAAAAACAAATTTAAAAAGTCAGTACGGTTGCCTAAATATAATGTATGAATCACGTGATAAATGTGATTCTGTTTGCTCTTAGAATTGGCTTGTCACAATTTTCTATATGCTACATTAAATAGCATACACGTCCCCCTAGTCGTGGTAACTATATATATTCTAGGCATTGTCGGATCCCCTTGGTTCCCTAGACTTCCCCACGGGACCAAGAAGTTTATTTTCTGCATTTACAGCCAGCAATGCTAAATTGCTCCATCGTAATTTACAAATTGTGAGTAAATCTTAAGAGAGCATTTGAGAGCAATTAACGAGATAGTCAGTAAATCTCCCCGAGACATGATCCCCAACGTCCTGAGGGCACTGACTGTTGATCGTGGCATAGCCCCAGAGGTTCCAACCACCACAGGCAGGATTCTGGCGTTGGGCACTCCATGAAGTTGGGTTGCCAGGGGAATGACTGGTTCGTACTTTACCACTTTTTCCTCCCATGCTTTTAGAAGGTTAGACCCATCCTCGTGGCGGACAGTCACATCGACCACATGGACCCCCTCCCGACTTTTTATTACCAGGTCAGGTTTGAGTCTAACCCCTTCGGCAACGGAGAAAGTGGCTTCCGTGAACACCACAGTGTCTGATTTCCGGAGCATCTTCCCCTCTATAAAGTTCTTTATCTCGTCATGACGCTTTATTCTAGCTTGCTTTGTAAAAATGCATTGACCGAGGATGTGATTCATAGTTTCTACCGCTGTATTGCACTTCCTGCAGTATACATCCTCTCTGTGGCAACCTTTCCTACTCGTAACATAAAATGTCATTTTTTCGTCTTGTGTCGTAAATAACTATCGTAATATACAATGTGAATGAAGTGTGTGAATGAAATTAATGATTCTTTATTCAACTCCTTTCTTACAATGTTAACTTTAATATTATGATTTTGATATTTTAGACATTGATACTATTCTCTGTAGTAACTAAAATATATTACAAAAGACTAAAACGTTTTATTAAGTCGCTTTTAGGAATATCTGAAGGATTTAAAAATAAAAAAATAGGAATGTTACAAGTACCTTTTAGTATTCAAAATGTATCGTCACTAAACTGTTTTAGTTTCTTTTTAAATTTATATTTTTATTTCGTAATAAATATTCAAATAGATAGTTATTTTTTTAACATTGTTATATAAAGATGATCTAAATTCGAGAAACGATAAAAAAAGAAGAAAATATATCCATGCAGAAATAAACGGAATCATGTTGGGTCATTTCAATCTCTTTATCACGAATAACAAATTCAACTAAATATTTATATTTTAAGAAAATGTCGAGGAGTCAAAATCATGGAATAGGAAAATCACAAATATGAAGGGAGAAATAAAGTTGTACTTTCTCATTAGCCGTTTTATTTCTCGCGAAAAGAAACGTACCATCTGGTAGGTTACTGCTTAGGTCGCGTGCGTATCGCTTCCCGTGTTTATCCTCCAGCTGAGAACTTTCTCTTTGAAAAATGGCTTTCGTAGATAGCCTTCCCAGGACACGGGCGCGGCGCCGTATATCGTTCGGCTTATCCTAATAGTGATCGCGGTGTGGGCCGAGGGAGGGCATTCTGCGCACGACCCCTGGGGCATTGCTTTCTGGTTTACTTCGCCCTGCAAATCCCGCGGGTTGAACGTTGAATAATGGACATGCTGCCCTGTCGGCATTCGCCACACGTTTATACGAGATTATGCTAATGATGTACTCGAGTTTGTTCGGTGTGAAACATGCACCTTCGAGTTATGTGTTTCATTCATAATGTAGAACAATGATGTGGGTCATGAATGATTAATTGCACTGGGACTGATTAGATTTAAATAATAGATAATAATATATGAATTGTTATAATGTGTTATCGAGGTAAACCATTTTTTTATATTTCCTTTTCCGTAATTGCTTTTTCTTCTTATATTGTTCAATTTTCAGAACAATAGTTCTGAAAACTAAATGTACTAGAGTTTTAGATGAGAATCGTTACTGATTTTTATACTGTAGTAAGTAACTATTAGTAATGCACAACAAATAATTAATATTAACGTTTCTTAAGATTTATTTATGTTTATGGAAGACAACCATCCTTTGCTGGGCATTTTAGCCTATGAAATAAGTTATTCAATAAATTAATTGCTCACAGAGTTATATAATCATTTAAAGAGTGTATTACTCACACATGAGTAATAGTTAATTTTTCATCTAAATGTTTGAAGCTTATCAACACTAAATAGGGGTGGTTAAATATTCAAATCTTCCAATGAAACTTTCACGAACACCGTAGGTCTGTACTGCGTACTAGTAGTGTACGGATATCACAGCTATACTTCCCTAAGTTACAATCCTACAACTGAATGTGAAAATTAAAGACTTCTTGGTCGCCATTAGTATTACATAAAATCATAATTTCTTATTAACAGTTTTTTTACATATGCATCAATCATTACAGGATAGGTTCAAGCTTGTTCATGAATTGTAGAAAAATAATAATGTACCCTTCTTATCGTCGTAGTAAAGAACTAAGATTAATGTAAACGATTAAATAGTGAATAAGTTAAACGTATTATAGAAGTTAGTTTTATATCAATGGAAAATAGTCTCACTCACGTTTTTGTAATGTATACTCTTATGTAACATCTTCAAATATTCCTTGACAAAGCCATTAGCACAGAGTTGGCTAATTAGTACCTTGAAACAAACATCTTGAGGTCATAAACTATAAACGTCTCTTTTGTTCACAAGCAAAAAAAGCATTGTCGTACACGCTACTTGAAAACTGTAATTTCTGCGCACTCACCAGCGCACGCCAGAATTCAAACTCTGAAAGCGTCGGAAGCGCGGCCATTGTCGCATAGCGCGTGCGACGTCGCGCCCCATTAAACGCAACGAAAACTCGTGGCGTCTCGCGCTTTGCTCCGTAATGCCAGCGCCCCTCGCGTGCGCTTCTTGAAAGAGCCAGAAAAGCGCGTTATTAGCCGTCTAGACGGAAGGAGCCACGGGGGCGCGGGAGAGGTTGCGAGGGGGTTGGGCGGTGGCGCTTAGATGGTACGGACTGACAAGGCACGAGCCGAGGAAGAGAGAAGAGAACAGAAAGAAAAGTTCATGGGGAACAGAAAGAAAAGTTCAGTAGGGGAGTGAACATGAACGCCGAAAACCGAAAGAGAAAATCCATGTATCCAGTATGAAGGGAGTTGAATACGAACGCCGAGAACAGAAAGAAAAGTTCATGGGGAACAGAAAGCAAAGTTCGGTAGGGGAGTGAACATGAACGCCGAAAACCGAAAGAAAACATCCATGTATCCAGTATGAAGGGAGTTGAATACGAACGCCGAGAACAGAAAGAAAAGTTCATGGGGAACAGAAAACAAAGTTCAGTAGGGGAGTGAACATGGACGCCGAAAACCGAAAGATAAAATCCATGTATCCAGTTTGAAAGGAGTGAATACGAACGCCGAGAATAAGGTCATGGGGAACAGATAGAAAAGTTCAGTAGGGAAGTGAACATGAACGCGGAAAACCGAAAAATCCATGTATCCAGTATGGAGGAATACGAACGCCGAGAAACATGGGAACAGATAGAAAAGTTCAGTAGGGGAGTGAACATGAACGCGGAAAACCAAAAGAAAATCCATGTATCCAGTATGAAAGGAGTGAATACGAACGCCGAGAACAGAAAGAAAAGTTCATGGGGAACAGAAAGCAAAGTTCAGTAGGGAGTGAACATGAACGCCGAAAACCGAGAGAAAAAATCCATGTATCCAGTATGAAGGGAGTTGAATACGAACGCCGAGAACAGAAAGAAAAGTTCATGGGGAACAGAAAGCAAAGTTCAGTAGGGAGTGAACATGAACGCCGAAAACCGAAAGAGAAAATCCATGTATCCAGTATGAAGGGAGTTGAATACGAACGCCGAGAACAGAAAGAAAAGTTCATGGGGAACAGAAAGAAAAGTTCAGTAGGGGAGTGAACCTGAACGCGGAAAACCGAAAGAAAAAATCCATGTATTCAATATGAAAGGAGTGAATACGAACGCCGAGAATAAGTTCATGGGGAACAGATAGAAAAGTTCAGTAGGGAGTGAACATGAACTTCGAAAACCGAAATAAAATATCCATGTATCTAGTATGAAAGGAGTGAATACGAACGCCGAGAACAGAAAGAAAAGTTCATGGGGAACAGAAAGAAAAGTTCAGTAGGGGAGTGAACATGAACGCCGAAAACCGAAAGAAAAAATCCATGTATCCAGTATGAAGGGAGTTGAATACGAACGCCTAGAACAGAAAGAAAAGTTCATGGGGAACAGAAAGCAAAGTTCAGTAGGGAGTGAACATGAACGCCGATAACCGAAAGAAAAAATCCATGTATCCAGTATGAAGGGAGTTGAATACGAACGCCTAGAACAGAAAGAAAAGTTCATGGGGAACAGAAAGCAAAGTTCAGTAGGGAGTGAACATGAACGCGGAAAACCGAAAGAAAAAATCCATGTATTCAGTATGAAGGGAGTTGAATACGAACGCCGAGAACAGAAAGAAAAGTTCATGGGGAACAGACAGCAAAGTTCAGTAGGGGAGTGAACATGAACGCCCAAAACCAAAAGAAAAAATCCACGTATCCAGTATGAAAGGAGTGAATACGAACGCCGAGAACAGAAAGAAAAGTTCATGGGGAACAGAAAGCAAAATTCAGTAGGGGAGTGAACATGAACGCCGAAAACCGAAAGAAAAAATCCACGTATCCAGTACGAAAGGAGTGAATATGAACGCCGGGAACAGATAGAAAAGTTCGTGGACTCAGTAAGCGAGGAGTGAACATGAACACCTGTAATAGAGAGAAATGTTCATGGATCCAGTAGAGGAGAGTAAATTGTTCGCCTGGAACAAAAAAGTTCATGTATCCAGTAAAGGACGAGTGATTATAAACGCCGGGAAGAGAAAGAAAAGTTCGTGGACTCTTAAGAGAGGAGTGAACATGAACGCCTGGAATAGAAGGAAATGTTCCTGGATCTAGTAGAGGAGAGTAAAGTGTACGCCTGGGACAGAAAGAAAAATTCATGGAGCCAATAAAGGACTGAATGTGAACGCCTGGAACAGAAGGAAACTTTCGTAGACTGAGCAGGCTCAGAGTGCATATGAATGCGGGAAACTCAAGGAAAAGTTCGTGGACTCAGCAAGCGAGGAGTGAACATGATCGTCTGGAATAGAAAGAAACGTTTCTGGATCTAGTAGAGGAGAGTTTATATGTACACGTAGAACATAAGGAAAAGTGAATGGAGGAAAAGTGAATATGAATGCCTGTTACAGAAGGAAACTTTTATAGACAGAACAGGCTGAGAGTAAATATAACGTCCGGAACAGAAGAAAGTAAATGGATCCAGCTGAGAAGGAATGAATATGAACGCCTGTAACATAAAGAAAAGTTCATAGACAGCATACGAGGAATGAATATGAATGCCGGAAAGAGAAGGAAAAGTTCATGCGTTCAGCAGAGGAGAAGTGATCATGAACGCCTATGACAAGTTGTTCCTCGAGTCAGCAGGGGTGGAGTAAATTTAACGCTCAAAACAAGGAAAATTTGAATGATTGATTGATTTCTTCGTGTTTCCGGGCGCGTCAACTGCTTTGGTAATTAGTCCCGTTAGTGTAGTGCATGTTCTTTTCTCGGGAGTTGGCGGTGATCTTCCCCCGCTGGATGGCGAGATCTGACGCCGACCTACCGTCGGCTAGTGGAGTTTCCCCATAACCAAGACTCTCCCACCAGCGGGCAACGCCCCAGCCGGGACAAGCTTTAAGCTCCCGACCGGTCCGAAACAAGGAAAAGTTATTGTGGAATCGACTAGACGGGAAAAATGACTCTCCAATCGTTTCACAAAGCAGTTGATACTTACTTGTTCGCAAGAAATTTATGGTTTAGTTATACGCGACTTATGACTGAATTAATATACATATTTTAAACCTATGGAAGAAACCTGAGTTACCTTTAAATCATTATTTTTACGTTACAGACAATGTACAGACGACAATGGCTCAAGCATTATGTGAGAAGCAGAATAAGTCTTATTTTCAAAACAAATAAAATATTAATTTACTATAAATATCGTAACAATACATTTTTTTCAAGTAAAAATACATTTCATAAAACACTCTTGGAATTGGGGGTGGCCCGTATGAACATTTTTTACCTACTTTTGTTTACACTATACCATCAAGGCCGGTTACTCAACAATTATTACAAAAAAATTAATGACATTGTTTAGAGATCTGCAATTGAATGAAGTTATGTAGAAAGCATCCAAGAGTCAAGAGAATGGTTGCCAAACGGTTTGGAAAGTTGGGACATGTCTTAAAATTTCGAACATCAAGGATTTATAACGAAAATTAGATTAATTGTAGATACCGCAGTAGAAAGGTTCTACATATTCACTGTACGGAAAATACAAAATCCCAAAACATGGTTTCATGTAGTTCAGTATTAATTTTCGAAGACTAATGTGACGAGGGAAGATAACAAACTCCGGAACAGTACAACCACTCTTCAGTGCACACATAGAATTGAAAATGTTTATGAAAATGTACTTGAAAGGTATTACATCTACCAAGGTCTATATACATATATTTTTGGGAATTAAACATAGTATTAGATAAAGAATTGAAATCTAACAAGTAGTTAATGTCCAGTTTGGGAAAATATTAAGTGAGTGTGACATTTTATTGAAGAACGTAACTCGGACATTGTCCGTAGTCCCACACTTGTGTATTCGATCCAGGGTTCCTTTCAAGTCTGCCCGCCGTATAGTTCTAGAGAACATTTGGTAGGCGCACTTCCCTTAACCACCTGGGTGTGACTCCCTTTCTGCGCCAAATCTCTACCTCAATTAACTCTACCCGAGCTTCGTGGCTGGGAGTAAGTGAGAACTCGTTAGGGCGGGAGATTGCTGGAGGGATTTAATTTTGCTTGCCAAAGTTCTTCTACATGCCACAAGCATGATATGGTTGTTGTGGGATTTTCCGCCCTTCAAATATTTACGCTCGTGAACCACGGTCCAGCCTACGCAGTGGAGTTTCAGAGGCCAGTAAACTCACGACTCGCCCACCGTTGTGGGTGCAACCACCAATGTGGCTGCAATGACAAACAATTGGTTGGTTACTGATTCAGGGCGCGTCAACAGCTTAAGACATTAGTCCCGTAAGTGTAGTGTATATTTTTCCTTGGTAAATGGCGGTGATCTTCCCCCGCAGGATGGCGAGATCCGGCGCCGACCTACCGTCAGCTAGTGCTGTTTCCCTCTAACCAGGACTCTCCCACCAGCGGGGCACCGCCCCGGCCGGGACAAGCTCTAAGCTCCCGACCGGTCTCGAGGAATACATGGAAGTGTAGTGCATGTTAGTGTAAGTGTGTGAGTGTGTAAGGAGAGAGGATAGGACAAGGAAGAGGAAGGAAAGATCTCGCGCGGCCCGTGGCCCGTTTGTTATGGTACTTCTCCGGCATTCGCCTGGTGTTGATCGGAGAAACCACGGAAAACTATCGATCAGAGCAGCCGACCCCTAGAATTCTCCTCCAGACACACATAATTCGACCTAGCATAAACGCTAGTATCGAAAATCCTGCCGTCGGCACTCGAACCGAGGACCTCCCGTTCAGAGGCGCTGCAGTAACATCAGTTGATGCACTGAGCCACCGCTCCCGGTGCCAAGGAATTGAAATTGCGGAAAATACAGACACGTTGAATGACATTTTTCACTTCAGATCAGCCCGCACCAGGCGAGACCCAACCACTGCCGGCGGATAACGCCCTGTGTGAGCGCGCGTTGGGTGTGAAGCCGAGTGTTGTGAAGCGTCGGGGGGGATAGCGGCAAACCCCCACCCTTTCGCGTGCGCGCGGCAAAAATTGCTCCTCGCCCGGGGACTCGTTACCGTCGCGGGCCACGCCCCCTCGTCCCCACTCCCAGCGCTCTTTGCGCCCTCTCTGCGAATTCCAACAAAGGAAAGCGCGTCACACCCTGCGTCGCTCCGTGCAGCTCTGCGACGCGCCTTTCGCCCAACCATGACCTGACACTAGTCGTTTCGTCTGACTGGCTTGGAATAAGCATATCCGACTTCTGCACGCGGTTGCGCCTAGATCCGTCCTGCCCTATTTGGGTTCACTCGTTTCCGGTGGTCTTCGATGTTTTTTCGTGTTGCCTCTTCACTTCCGGAATGTCTCATTCGGACTCACCTGTTGACAACCTTTACCCTCTGTTTCGGATTTTCAGATTATCTTGGTTCCATTAGTTTCACGCCATCTCGTATTCCTTCTTCCTGTCATAACTTGCCCTATCCAGCCAGTCGTTCCAGCTCGTCCCTGTCTCTCTTGCATTGCTCCATTCCGACCCACAACCACGAACCCTCCTGGACTAATTCACCGTGTCACAGATTATCCCCTTCGTCATGCTTTGTGCTACTCTAGATTACTTTTTGCGTCTCCGTATATTTCTTGTCGTCGCCGCTTCATTTCCCATTCATCCGCGTCACCAGGCTATTCTCAGGTCATTTCCGCCGTGATATACACCTTTCCGACTTGCACCAAGCTATCTGATTTCCCTGCGCTGACCCGCAATGCCTGCTACGGTGTAGTCCAGGGTACGTTGTGATTATTCGACAACTCCCAACGATGTACCACAATTTCGTCGGTTGCCCCAATCAGTTCACTATCCGCCGCACAGGATTTCTTCACCACGTTTTAGCTTTTCACCAACCCATCCGCCTTGGGACATCCCACCACAGCAACTGCACACGTCGTGTCTAGTGCATTTCCTCCCAGCAACGCAGAACTCGGCATTCCTCCGGCCTACCTCACGCCACTCCAAATCCCATCCCCCGTCAAGCAATTTTCCGTCTCGCGCCATCACGCCCTCAGCGACCTGCTCCGCACCACTTTTACCTTCCCCGTCGTTTCACTTCCTTTCCCTCTCAACCCCCCACCCACTCCTCGCCTTGGCGTGTCCGTATCCCTGTGCCCGATTCCGTTAGCTGCCTCGACTTACACCACTCTGCCTCTTCACTACTTTCTTTACTCCTTCTCTTTTACCTTCCCTTTCTTTCTCTCTGTCCTCTGCTTATGCGTGTTCGCCTCCGCGCGTTCGCCTCCGAAAACAGTCTCGACTTACACCCCTCCGTCTCTTTACTACTTACACCATGCACCATCTCTTTTACCTTCTCGCTGTCCTTCGCCTTTGCGTGTCCGCCTCCGCGAGCTGCTTAGATTACTACCATTGTCTCTTACACCTTACACCCGACTTACACCTTACACCTCTTTTACCTTCCCTTTCTTTCTCACTCTATCCTCCGCCTTTGCGTGTCCGCCTCCGAGAGGTGCCTCGACTTACACCACTCTGCCTCGTTACTACTTACACCTTACACCATCTCTTTTACCTTCCCTTTCCTTCTCACTCTGTCCTCTGCTTATGCGTGTTTACCTCCGCGCGTCCGCCTCCGCAAGCTGTCTCGACTTACACCAATCCATCTCTTTACTATTTACACCGTAAACCATCTCTTTTACCTTCTCTTTCCTTCTCACTGTCCTACGCCTTTGCGTGTCCGCCTCCGCGAGCTGCTTCGACTTACACCATTCTGTTTCTTACACCTTACATCCGACTTACACCTTACACCTCTTTTACCTTCCCTTTCTTTCTCGCTCTATCCTCCGCCTTTGCGTGTCCACCTCCGCGAGCTGTCTCGGCTTACACCACTCTGCCTCTTTACTACTTACACCTCACACCACCTCTTTTCCCTTCCCTCCCTCCCTCCATCCTCCCAGTGTGCGTATCCTCCACGTGTCTACCTCTAAGTGCTGCCTCGACTTACACCACTCTGCCTCGTTACTACTTACACCTTACACCATCTCTTTTACCTTCCCTTTCCTTCTCACTCTGTCCTCTGCTTATGCGTGTTCACCTCCGCGCGTCCGCCTCCGCAAGCTGTCTCGACTTACACCAATCCATCTCTTTACTATTTACACCATAAACCATCTCTTTTACCTTCTCTTTCCTTCTCACTCTCCTACGCCTTTGCGTGTCCGCCTCCGAAAGCTGCCTCGACTTACACCATTATGTCTCTTACACCTTACTCCCGACTTACACCTCTTTTACCTTCCCTTTCTTTCTCACTCTATCCTCCGCCTTTGCGTGTCCGCCTCCGCGAGCTGTCTCGGCTTACACCACTCCGTCTCTTTACTATTTACACCTTACACCATCTCTTTTACCTTCCCTTTCCTTCTCACTGTGTCCTCCGCTTATGCGGGTTCGCCTCCGCGCGTCCACCTCCGCAAGCTGCCTCGACTTACACCACTCCGTCTCTTTACTATTTACACCATACACCATCTCTTTTACCTTCCCTTTCCTTCTCACTGTGTCCTCCGCTTATGCGGGTTCGCCTCCGCGCGTCCACCTCCGCAAGCTGCCTCGACTTACACCACTCCGTCTCTTTACTATTTACACCATACACCATCTCTTTTACCTTCTCTTTCCTTCTCACTCTCCTACGCCTTTGCCTGTCCGCCTCCGAGAGCTGCCTCGACTTACACCATTATGTCTCTTACACCTTACACCCGACTTACACCTCTTTTACCTTCCCTTTCTTTCTCACTCTATCCTCCGCCTTCGCGTGTCCGCCTCCGCGAGCTGTCTCGGCTTACACCACTCCACCCCTTTTCGGGACCTGCGCAGTTGCTTCGCAGAGGACTTTCGCTCAATGGGACAAATGGGAGCGCTCCGCAAAATGCCGCTTGTGGGCGGCAGAGGGCGGTCGAACTCTGCACGACCTGCGATCACCTTCTTCCTTAGGGAAAGGGTTTATGAGGCCAGTTGGAGATTCTTCTCACGATAGGCCTTCATTAAGGACAAGGGTTGTGAAAGAGACGTAAAAATGAGACGATTTATTGCACTCCCGAAATATCAGTGAACACGTCATGAAAATGTTACATTTCATGAGATGATATAATAAAAATAATTTTGAATGAAAGTAAGATATTTCAATTTTTGTTATAATTTTTTTAATGAATAGGATTGTCACGAATTTAGTGCGATAAATACTTTTAACAATATTAATACATTCGGAACAAAAATGGGAGCAACTCTTGATTTATGACGCTTGATACTCTGGAAACAATTGCAAATTTCTAGCCTATTACTGTGATCTATTTTGTAGGTTTTTATTTGCTGAATTTAGTTTCAATTTTGACTCAAAAGCATATGAATTATTTTTAAAATAGCTTGATAAGCCTATGTGCAATTGAATGAATTATGCATTTCTATTTAAATCATTTAACATACCACCTCGAGGTGGGGAGAAGACACAAACGTGCTGCAAAAATAAAACTCTACTGATTTAATTTATTATTTATTATACTGATTATAATTATGTTGGTTTGGTGTCATTTTATAATCGTATAAAACATTCTTTTCAATTTGAGAAGTGTGTCCTCTTGCAATTATGTTATTTTGATATTAATTTTATAATCGTATGAAACATTCTTTACAATTTGGAAAGTGTAACCTCTTGCAACTATGTTGTTTTGATATTAATTTTATAATCGTATGAAACATTCTTTATAATTTGGGAAGTGTAACCTCTAGCAATTATGTTGTTTTAATATTAATTTTATAATCGTATCAAACATTCTCCATAATTTGGGAAGTGTGTCCTCTTGCAATTATGTTGTTTTGATATTAATTTTATAATCGTATGAAACATTCTTTACAATTTGGAAGTGTAATCTCTTGCTTGTTGTTTTAATATTAATTTTATAACGTATGAAACATCAGATGCCTTCTTTCCTTCCCTCTGGACCTATGCCTGGATTAAGAGAGATGGAATAAGGAAGATTGCTGGCGTTTTATGACGTGTGCTCCACTGATATTCACCTAAAAAGTGATCGCAGAAACCACTAATGAGAACAGTGGATTTATAAATTCAATTTAAGCAGGTTCCATCAATTAGCCAACACATCATGAACATTTGACCAAGATCTAAAAGATCGTCGTTTTGAATACATTATCGCAGCTATAGATGCTGGGAAATTACATGATAAATTATGTAAAACATAATAGTTCTTAAAATAAGAAAAAAGAAATTCCTCGTAAATAAATAATGCACTGAAATTTAACTTCGAAGATGAGTATTTTTGTGTTCTTTTTAGAAGAAACGAAAAGGGACATGAAAATGTTTTACAGTAAGTGTAACTCAGATACGAATAGAATTTACTATGGCAAAGACTTTCCAATTAATGCACTGATTTACGGTGCCTCGGCGAGCTAGTTGCTCCTTTTTCAAATGGCTGCAACTACTTCGGAGTGTTCTTTTAACTCGCCGGGAGAGGGCGTTCCGCGGAGGAGAAAGAGGTCGGAGGCGGCGGGCGGGAACGGAAAAGACGTAAGTCACCTAGCACTATCCTTGTTCTAGGAAGGCGACGTACGCCCAGCTCAGCGTTTTCTCTCGTTCTCCAGATCAATTACAAGAGTTCGTGAGAAATTTTGTGTACTGCTTTCGCCTTCCCTTGCGGTTTTTCTTAATGCTCACGTAGCGAGAGTCATTTTCCACAGACTACTTCACTCGTGTTGCTGATTGACCACTGTTCACATGCATTTAAATTTCAAACACTTCAAGATGTCAGTAGAAAGTGTTGAATTTTTTTCTTTACTGTAATTGGTGGTGACGTGCGTTCATTTCTCTTTCAGTAGTTAAATAAATTTACTCTCTGAATATTACTTATTCAATGGTAGTGATTAGTATAAGCCTATGAAGTGTTTGCACGATCTACATTTTCGTTTCCCGGGATACAAGCCAGTATACACGAACAAGATTTTCTTAAAATAGCTGCGAGTTCCGTTACAATAGCATTGAAACCTTACTATCAAATAAAAAAACCTAAGTAAATAAACTGAGGTTGTCTGGTATCAAATCTCTATTTCTGCTTAAGATCTTTTCGATCGCGTAGCGATCATCGTCAGAGCTTGTAGCTGCTGGGCGGAAAACGAAGTTCTGAAATAGAGATTTGATATCAGACAACCTCAGTTTATTTACTTTGAATTACTAAGGTATCTACATCACCAACAGTCTAATTAATAAAAAAACCTAATTCTGAAATAGAAAGGAAAATGGAAAATTTAGCGTCTAATTCTAGTTCTAATTTTAAATTCTGTTTTTAAGTCCTATAAAATACAATTTCCTATAATTTTCATAATTTTGCGTTTAATTTGTTCAATATAATTTTAATGTTGGTTTCGTGTAATTGCTTAGTATTTTTTCTAATAATAAAAATATAAACAAATCATTGCAGATTTCTTTGTCTCTGTAGGTATTCGGTCCATTGTTTACATCAAATCATTCTAAGAAGCCGTGATAGTGACCCATTTAGTGGTATCTGAAGTGCAAAGTATGTATGTACTGTGTTCTTTGTTTATTTAATAATTTTATTTGAGTTTATCAGCGCATTTAATCGCAAAATGAAAGGCTTGGAAACTGCGTATGAAAATAATACAAAATGTGTGAACGTTCGGTGGATTTAAATGACACATTATGCGGACGTATTACGCATTATGTGGGCATACCAAACATCCACACCTACGCACCATAACACCGATACTTACGCACCAAACATCCATAAATCTATAATCAAGTATTCGTTGTGGCGTAACAGCAATATAACTCTTTTATTTGTGGCGATATGGCTCTTTTCATGAAAGTATATGCTATTTCTTGCTCATTAAAATAGTTCGAAATTACGTTTTACGTTTTTGACGTTCGTTTCAAAACCCGTAATTTTACGAGTTGAATACAAAATGCAAAAATAATATTACTTGATAATACCAAAAACTTCCAGTCTTCTAAAATATCATTCGTTCTCGTTAATAGTTCTTCGCTTACTTTCTCTGTTTCCGTTGTATTCGTTTAGCACGTCGTTCGTTCGTACAGTACGCTAATTTTTTGCGAGTAGATGCAACAGAAAATGCGACAACCCGCATTGGTGTGTTGCGTAACACATTGATAGGTCACTTGAAAAGTTGCTCTCAATAGTTAACACATGTGTCGTAGGTATAATTATTTCATGTACACGACCACTGGTTATGCCACTGGTTTTGCATTAATCACATCAGTTAATGTGTATTATTGAATGTTTTTTTGAAACAATACATATTCACTATCGATGGGCCACTTTGCTGGCCACTGCATACCACCTCGAGGTGGGGAGAGGACACAAACGTGCTGCAAAAATAAGAAGCATGATCTTTTTACATAATTTGTTACTTATTGGAGTAGATTTGTTCTACTTGGTGCGGTAGTCACGGATTCGCGACCGCACCCAATACGAACTTAAATAAGTGGAGCTGCAACAGTACAAACTTTCTCGCATTATTTTTAACTTCAGCAATATTCGAAAACCCAGATTTGAAAGAAAATGAAACCGGTACCATTCTTAAGCGTACTTTACACTATCTGTAAACACATTTTAAAAAACTTTTGAATAGGTTTTTGAGATTTAAAGAAGTTACCAATTTAAATCCGAAAACACGAAAACATCCGTTTTTTTAAAAAAAAATTGTACACATTTTAAAGATTTAAATTTTTTAAATAGATTTTGCATGATAAAATTTATCATCAATATCGTACTTCGTAAATTATTACAATTCTGAAGTTCTGAATTTACTTATCAATTTATTACAATTTTCTAAAATACAGAGTTAGCCGAATTGGTATCAGCATTTTTCTGCGTTTTACCATATGCGTAAGAAAAAAGAAACAAAAATCTTGGAGCTGTTTCTAAAAAAATAAATGTTGAAAAATTGCCTTTTTCACGCAAAATTACGGGAAAACGTCACATTTTTTTTAACACCTGCACATAATTTTATTTAAAATATTGTAATTGAGGAATTGATTTTATTAAGGAAAAAATCACATTCTTTAATATTGTAGTTAAGAGGGAAATTCCGAAAAATATGAACTTTTGCAATTTGCTTTTTGAAAAGAAAATAACGAGTGCAACATTCTTTCAGTCTTTTTCTCTATCTGAGGAAACAAGTTCATTAAAAACTTTGGAGCCTTTGACGAGAAAAGTTTGAAAATGTTAAGGTTTCAAGTGAAGTACTCCCAACTATCAAAATATTCGTTTCAAACTCGCAGGACCTCCAATTAGTTCAGATCAATCGGGGACTATTAATTTTGGTGAAAATCGTGTAAACGGTTTAGGCGCTAGAGTTGACCACAGACGAACGGATTGACAGAAGTTTTGCCGGCAGTTAATTTTTCGGTTGCAAGGACCCACAAAACATTGATTCTAATTAACGTGTTAGAGAAAGAAATTTACTACATGTAGGAACGATATTCGTCCAGTTTTCAAAAATACCTATTATGTACTTTTATAATATTCTGGAATTATAAATGTTAGTGAGTACGCC
Organism: Teleogryllus occipitalis; assembly: GCA_011170035.1. Lineage (NCBI taxonomy): Eukaryota > Metazoa > Arthropoda > Insecta > Orthoptera > Gryllidae > Teleogryllus > Teleogryllus occipitalis. The sequence goes on along the minus strand of BLKR01003613.1, from coordinate 85,812 downwards.
ACACTATGGGCAGTTTAGAGTTTTAACATTTCCCGTTATTTTCTCTTTGAATATTAACAACACATAACTCTTTAATTACAAATATTTCTGAAAAATGGAACATGAATGGGAATATGATAATTTTGTTTAAAAATTAAAGGAAAAGTTTTATTTTGTTTCAAAAATAGAATTTGTGAACGCTTACGGATACAAAAAAACAAAAATGTATCAATCATATTTGTTGTATTTCAACACAAAGCAAATGCAACAAAATTATCTTTCATTAACCGAGAATGAATTAAAGTATGCATAAATATTATCTTCAATGTAGAATTTTGTCACGCGTAGCTAATCAATGTTACCACAATTTGTTCTGCAGTCAAGAATTTTTTTACTATATTTTAAATTATCAGCATTTATGAGGTATTAAACACTGTTTTTTATAATTTACACGTCTATAAAATAGTTTTGAAAAATTTTAAAACATACACATTTAAAAAATTAATCTCAAGTGTATATATCGAACTCTTTCATAAACGTGACATTGATAAGCATGTTTTGAACAAACATTTCTTCAGAAAACTCTATTCAATAATACATAGGCCACGTGGCGTTATCTCTGTTCATTATAAAGGTAGAAATAAGCAAATATGATGACAGATTTTGGGTAAAGTTCTCTTCTTTTGCACTGAAACGTAGATCGGTGTCCAAAATGTAAAGATGTATTATTAAAGCCAGTTTTGATGATAAAACGACATGTTGATGATTTGCTTTGTAATAATTTATTATTTCACGGCCTTCAATTTTTAACCAGTAATTTTACGACCACCAATTACAGAAAAATTAATTTTCAAGTTAAAATCTGCCTACCGTTTAGAGAGCGGAATTCATTAAAAACATATATACACGCTACTATTTGTATAAGCATTTATACGAGTACAATGATCGTTGGAATTATAGCTAGACTTGGCGGTGGGAAGAAATACTCAAATCCTTACCACATCATGATATTCCGTGTTATCTGAAAACAATTTTTTTCAGCTGTAAAGTAATCTCCAGTAAGATAAGACTTGCACAACTCTACAACTAATGAGAGACACAAGTATCACAGAATGACTACTTCTTGGAACATAACTTCCTATCGTCTCAGACTAATGTGTTAAAATAATTCAATAGAAGCATTAATCATGTTAAGATCCTCAATGAAATGGTCAGTCTTCCCGCTTCTCACTCTCGTTGCTTGCCCATTCTCCTTTTCTGCGCACTACTAGTGATCTTTCTCGTCTAGGTATTGGAAAAGGAAAATGCGAACGATGCCACAAAGTAGATATTGCGGACGAGCGCGAAAGCGGGCAAGCGAGCGGACGAACGGAATGGGGACGGGCAAACGAGAAGGGAGAGGGTGGGAGAACGGAAGGAGCGAGCGAAAGGAAAGTAGACGAGCAAGATGGTGAGTTAACATTCTGTTGGTTGATTAATTAGTGACTCCGAGCACGTCAACAATTAAGGTCATCAGTCCCGTAAGTGTTATATGATTTTTCGTAGAGAAATGGCGGTGATCTTCCCCCGATGGATGGCGACATCCGGTGCCGACCTACGTGTTGACTAATGAGGTTTCCTCAACAATGTATCTCCCACCAGCGGGGCACCTCCCCAGCCGGGACAAGCTCTAAGCTCCCAACCGGTCTCCCGGCGTGAGTGGTAGAGTAGTGAATGTAAGTGTATGCAAGTAAGGAGTAAGAATAGGGCAAGGAAGAGGAAGGAAAGATCATGCGCGGTCCGTGGCCCGTTTGTTAGGGCACTGCTCCGGCATTCGTCTGGTGTTGATTGGAGAAACCACGGAAAACTACCCATCAGAGAAGACTGCTAGATTTCGCCTGCAGGCAACTACAGAACTTGACCTAGCCATATAATTAGTCTTGAAAAATCCTACCATTGTCGGGACTTGGACCTAGAAACCTCCCGATCAGCGGTGTCACTTTTTTGTATTTAAGGTCGCATCAACATCTAGGTCATAAGCGACCACTATTGGTGTTGATGTTATGGTAACTGTGAAGATGAAACCACATGGTGATGATAAGGGGTGAAAGGACGAACACAAACACAATCATGCCCGAGGCGGGACTCGAACCCGCGACCATTCGATCCGAGATTGCTACGACTCTACCGCCTTAGCGATCTCAGCTTTCTTAACGGTTGATTTTAAAAAATCTCTATCGTCCGCAAGCATAAACACTTTGTGAAAACTCCGGCGTTCTTCTAGAGCTAGACTTGCACTAGACGTTGCATTCTTATTTTAGTGTCGGACAATATAGATGACAGTTATGGTCCGACACTACCGCCTTAGCGATCTCGACCACCGGATGGGCGGTGTCATTTTGTCCAGCGACCCGGTGGGAAGTAAGATGGGCGCGTGGGTGGGAGGAAGGGGCAGAGGCGGGTGGGGGCTGCGTTTTCCTCATACGGAGCGCTCGGACGATCGTGGCTTGGCCAGCGCCTTAGGTGACCCCAATATTGCGCACTCTGCGTGTGTTTGCGTAGGCCACCTAGGGGCAGCTCGAGCGCTACCACACGCGCGCTTCTCATAACGACGCCTGCGCGTCGAGGAAACTAACATACAGCCCCTGGCGGTCGCTCTATGATCATATCACCCAGGGAAACGATTTTATTTCTTAACGCGCTCAAAATTGGTCTGGTGTTGATCGGTCGCGCTCAAAATTGGAACACGAGTTGTCGCGCGGATAACATTGATTGATTGATTGATTTTTTCGTGTTTCTGGGCGCGTCAACTACGTTGGTCATTAGTCCCGTTAGTGTAGTGCATGTTGTTTCCCGGGAGATGATGGTGATCGTCCCCCGCTGGATGGCGAGATCCGGCGCCGACCTACCGTCGGCTAGTGAGGTTTCCCCCTAACCAGGACTCTCCCACCAGCGGGGCACCGCCCCAGCCGGGACAAGCTCTAAGCACCCGACCGGTCTCCCGGAATATGTGGTTGTGTAGTGAATGTTAGTGTGAAGGGAGAGGATAGGACAGGGAAGAGGAAGGACAGATCTCGCGCGGCCCGTGGCCCGTTTGTTAGGGTACTACCCCGGCATTCGCCTGGTGTTGATCGGAGAAACCACGGAAAACTTCAGATCAGAGCAGCCAGCCGCTAGAATTCTCCTCCTGACAGCGACTGAATTCGACCTAGCTGAAAAGCTAGTGTTGAAAATCCTGCCGCCGTCAGGACTCGAACCTAGGACCTCCCGGTCAGAGGCGCTGCAGCGACATCAGTTCATGCACTGAGCTACCGCTCCCGGTGTGTAGATAACAATTGTAATTCGTTTTAAAATATCTTATCAACAATAGTTTGTATGAAAATCGTCTTTTTGATCAAATATAAACGAGTAATGGTATTTAAAACACTGACAAGTTACAAAATACTATTAAATTTATTTTAACGTTGCTGTATTGCAAATTCTATGAAATGCTACACATAACTGCAAGTATCATTCCTTTAAATAAATATATGCGTGTAGATATTTGTGTTTGAAAAGTCCTGTACTCTATATGTTTTGTGCACTTGATATACTTTGTATTACGACTATTAAATAACGCTGTTTGACAGAATTGTTTAAAAATTTGGACTCTGTATTCTGAACGTGATTCAATGTCAACAACAGATGAACATCTCACAGATATTTTCTTAATGTGTTCTGGGTACATCCACTGGCCACAATCTACGCAGTACTGCCGAATACTCTTGTTTCGTTGAAGTCCACAGAGATAACAACGTCCCACGTTGCCCTTTGATGACTCCGAACACCCCTCGGTCCCTTCTAGGATTTCCAGCAGAGATCTCCCGCGTGTTCTTATTGCTGTTGGTACAATGTTTCTCTCTATCTTCTTTTTCATTCCTAATTTCATGGGAGACAAAGCAAAATCCTTAAGAAATCTCTTCAAAGTCAACGTGTCTTCACTGCATGTACATTCACAGCATTGATTGCAGTGATATTCCTGATGTCCGCGTATCTGAAAAACTGAACCGCGGGTGGTCGCACGGATTACTATTGTAATCCAAGCTCTTTCCGGCGCTTATCGCTTGTGCAGAGGTTATCACTTCAGTCATATTATGCTATATTTTAATATCTGGCACTTTCTACAAAATATACCGAAAAGTCCATACGAAAAGTTTGTCAACTCTCGCTGTAAACAGCGAATGAATATGACTGGATCTGGATCTGGACTGGATAGTAATCTACGGGACCATTGAAGGGTTAAAGGCGCAAACTTCTTTTTTTTTAATTTTCAGAAAAGGATTTAATCGACAGCAGTTAAAAAATGGTTTACATGCCCAACTAATTGTAAATGCACCAGATAAATTTTATTCCTTTTTATATGTATTGAACATTTTCTGACTTTGCGCTCCTTTTCGCGGGCATTCAGATGACCACGCTCTTTTTTAGAACTAGTTCAATATTCACTGTTTCTGAAATTGCATAAGTGTCATCTACATCGTCCGTCACTAAAATAAGATTGCAACGTGTTTATGGGCAAGTCGGTCTCTGGTAGAACGCCGGAGTTTTCACAAAGTGTTTATGCTTGCGAACGATAGACATTTTTTAAAATCAACCGATAAGTGTTGAAAGACGAAACTATCACTTTAGGTTAAAAAATTATAATAATGAAAGTTCTAAACGATGAAATAGAAACTCTTTACGTAAACAACGATAAAGGGAAGAATGTACATTCTTAATAAAGTACGTTTGTGTGCTAGTGTCAATAGAATGAGTAGCTTTACGTTACGAAGTATGGTTAATGTCAAATGAGTCGAAGCAAATCGTGCTAAGCCAATTAGTTTGCAAAGCTGCCACTAATTCTGCTACAGATTGTAGGAATGAATACGTCTGTATATCCATCACAGTCAGGCAGGGTCGTGCGAAGTATAACGACGCTGTCATCTGCACTGATGGGATCCCCTCTCGTGATTTAATTTCCTGCACCGCCGCCCGACTTTCGAGCTGGCTATTGTGTTACTACCCTGCTACATTTCTGACCTTTTGCCCCGTTTGCCTGCTATGTAGTCGCCTCGTTCCTCATTTGCTCTGTCATTCCATGTTTATGTTCCCCTGTCTAATCTCACAACTCAGCCATCATGCAGCTACGCCCCGGCCTAATCCACGCCACCGTCCAGTGACCCAGATTTTCGGCTGTTTCCGTTTATATTACAGCATCCTTATTCTTTTTCTTATCCTTGTCTCTATCTCTCATTTTCTTTTACCTCTTTCCTCGAGAATCATTTTACATTCTATGTAAAAATTTGATAAAATATATGTATAAATTATATAAATATATAAATAAATTTTTACATTCTATGTAAAAATGTTATTAAATATTTACAAAACTGAACTAAACATCAACATTTGGCATGACTACAGACCGGATTACCGTGTTACTGCATCTTTTGTTTGCTAATATGAAATTGAATGAAACCTTGACAGAAATTTGAATAATGAGAGGAACGTTATTCTAGCACTTGTTTTATTTTGCACGAAATTGCACGTTTGGGTGGGTTACTGCACGATATTGCACGTTAGGTAATGCTGCCTAAAAATTGCACGTTTTGGGATTTTACTGACGAATTTGCAAGATTAAGTTCTATTGCATAAAATGTAATTTTTATATAATCAATTTGTTTTAACTTTATTTTAAAGTTTCATTTAAGAAAAAAAATGGCATAGCCCAGTAATGCATTTAGGAGGTCTGTGAAACACTAGTGCCGTTTAATATGTATCAATTCTGCAATTTGTTGCCCTAAGAATAGAGCGTCTCTTTCATGATGCCTATTGCCTATTAAAATTTCGGAGTTTTTGCAGAAGGGATGGGTCCACTGCCTTTGGTTACGGCCACTCAGCAAACGCATGTTCGCGGTCTATCTTCCCAATGTGATCAAATATCCGTTTTGTCAGTCTCCGCCGAACTTGCCAACACGAGAGCTAGACACATTTGGCCTTACGTGCGGGTATGAAGCTTATTGCGATTTCCATTCACCGCAGTGGTGGGCACCCAGGGCAGCTTTCGTGTTCCATTCGACCGCTAGGGCGCACCAGTATAAAGAAGTGCATATTCCATTCACACATTGACATGGAACCAGGGCACACACGGCCCTGTTACATTGCATTGCACCGGCCTATTTTGAGGTCAGATACGGAAGTTATGAATGTTGATTTGGATTCTTAATGAAATTGTGAAGGCAATTGAGGATTTTATATCACGCAGGGACACTTCGAATAATCGGGTATATCATGTTGTACAAGAAATGTCTTAAAATAGTTTGTGATTTACGCGAAGTTCGGAAAATCAGTTTGTGTTTCCGTAAAATTCAACCTTGAATAATTTCATATAAACAAATCTAGTGCTATTGAGTAATTAAAATGTAGGTACATCTTAATTTCGAAACGCTAATATATTAAAAATAAAAATGGACACCAATGCCCTTACAAAATCATTCAAAATGCACTATGCGGCAAGAAATATTTTTTGTACGAGCATACATACGCCAGCGGGAAAGTTCATGTTATTTTTTAATAGTTTTTAATATCCAAATAATTCTGTAGAGGTTTTTCGGTTCAAAATCTAATGTACTGTTTCGATCACTGGGCAATCACGAGAAATGAAATTTCGACAGATATGTGTTTGAAGTTTTCGGTAGATTAAAAAAAGAACGTTAACAATTTATGAATTAAGGAGTAAACAATTACCAAAAGACTTCGTACAAGTTCTGTTAAAATAATAAATGTCATTATAAAAATTATAACAACGATCATAATTCAAAATTCTTATTTTTCGAGATCTGTCAGTGTGCAGACCAAGAACGGCTGTCTATAATCTCATTGCGTAGCGCACACGCACTGACTCAGTCCCAGAATCCATTTCATACGTGGCTGCCCTTCACGCGTGTGGGGCAGCACTGTTGCGGATCAAAGACGATTTTGCCCTGCACTAGGGTGGGTTTCAGTGCAACGAATGGAAAACGCGACAAACGCGACAATAGCGTTTCAAATTCACCGAATTTCTCGGAACAGACGTCCTCTGAGGTACAAGAGAGAATGAACGCAGTTTCTGATCGTTTTAGCAGCGTCCGCACGTACGTAAAGTGAAGCTCAGCACACAGATAAGTATAAATGCAGAACGAAGTCTTACCTGTCTGAAACTATTAGTTATTAGAAATTTTTTCAAGAAAATAATTTCTCAGAAAATAATTTAAAAAAATATATAATTATAAATTATGTAATGCAAATATTAATTGTTAATTACGCTAATGAAAACCTTTAAGAACATTTCTTCTGTAACTTAATTATTTTTTATATCTGAAAGTGTTTGTATTATTCTATTTTTGTACTTTTCTGTTTTTATGCTAATTTAATTTTGTGTGCGAATAATATTTAAAATGTCAAATATGGTTTGTTTAAAAAATATGTAAACACTTAATTATAGTCATTCACTTGAAATATCTCGTTTAAAATACAAAAATAAGTTGATAAATGGATTAACTGGAGATTTTAGGCTACATAACATTCTTTCGCAAAGTCTTCATGTTTTTATTGCATGCTTTTGCACGTTTTGGTGTTTTTACTGCACGTTTTACAGCTTTACTGCATCAAAATCCGGTCTTTAGACATAACTATTTACTCATCCATATTCATTTACAATATACTATTCTATTTCTATTTCTATTCCAACCGCGTTCCTATTGCTACGTCATTACCACTACACTGTCATTACCACTCGGCTTCAGCTCGGCTGACACAATATTTGGTAGCTCAGTTCAGAGTTCCTTTGACGTGAATTGAAGTGTATCATATGTGATGCAGAGTGAGATATACCATACTTTGAAATGGTATTCAAGCCCATTACTTTGGCACACCGCGTCTACTGACAAAACTCATATTACATGTTGAAGTTGTTAGTCACATGCTGTGTAACTGACATGAATCTCTCTATGGATGTCGTATTATTGGCTATGGTTCACACTCTTCTACAAGTCGTACATGAGGACGTCTATTATAACTACGTAAACTACGTAGAATTTAAGACTTCAGACTTCATGTAATTTGGGTGTTAAACTGATAGAGTATGAAAATGAACGAGAAATAAACATTTTTGACATAAGTGTCACTCACGACTTAATATCACAACATTGTATAAATACAAGTCAATGTAGTAATAAACTCAACATATGGCACAAAATATTTAGAATTATGAGATTGTTTTTTTAAAAATTCCGCATGAATACTTTTGAGCAGACATGAATAAGGAGTAACATAGTTGCCATTCAAAATCTTCCCCAAAAATTGTGTTTGCAATATTTACTTAAATGCAATACTCAATGCATCAGGGCTGATGATGAGTGCGATGTTTCGCGGGAGGGGGGAGCAGGGGGAGGTCCGGGAGGGGCGAGCGAATGCGAGTTGTGGAAAGGAGTAGATGGAGCGGAAGGAGTGCAAGGAGTGGGCGGTGCAGAATTAGTTATAAGGGCGGGAGAAGTGGGGCAGGGAAAAGGAGAGATTGAACTAGAAGAGCAAAATACGTACAGGACGAGCGGAAAGAAAGAGCGTAGTGGAAGAAGTGATGGAGCGGAGAGAATGAGCGTAGCGGAAAAGGGGAAGAAGCGATCTGAGCAGGGAGACAGAGCTTAGAGAAAGGAGGGGAAAAAGCAGGCCGAGCGGGGAGAATCAACGAGGCGAAATAGTTCAATAAGCGGGCCGAGCGGGCTGAGAATGAGCGTAACGGAAAGAGTGGAAGAAGCGGGCCGAGCATGCAGAATGACCGTAGCGGAAAGAGTGGAATAAGTGGGCCGAGCGTGCAGAATGACCGTAGCGGAAAGAGTGGAAGGAGCAGGCCGAGCGTGCAGAATGACCGTAGCGGAAAGCGTGGAAGAAGCGGGCCGAGCGTGCAGAATGACCGTAGCGGAAAGAGTGGAAGAAGCGGGCCGAGTGTGCAGAATGACCGTAGCGGAAAGAGTGGAAGAAGCGGGCAGAACGTGTAGAATGACCGTAGGAAACGAGTGGAAGAAGCGGGCCGAGCGGAGAGAATGAGCGTAACGGAAAGAGTGGAAGAAGCGGACCGAGCGGGGAGAATGGGCGTAACGGAAAGAACGGAAGAACTCTTCAGATATGAGCTGACCGGTTGTGGAGTTTCAAGTAACATTTCAAATCGTATTGGAAGCAACGAGTCATCATTTACTGGTTTTTGCAATAGTGCAAATTCCATGAAAAGGACAAAGATGCATGTGTCAAGAATTTAAAGAAAAAGGCAGGAAACTGAATATTCCTGCTTCAAGTCTAAGGATTTTTGCTTGAATTTCTTTCCTAAGAGCGTTGATCATTTCTCTGTAAGGATTGCCGACTATCAAGGAGAAGAAAAGCTTCAACTATTAAGGAGATAATTATCTTGTGCCATATTATTTATATTTTTGTAATGAGAAATACATGAATAAGGAAAACATTCGCTAAGTAACGTGTGCTTGAGAAATTAACGAGCACGTCGCTAATCTGAACATTTTTCTCTATTCATTTCAGTTTTATTTATTTATGTATTTATATCATAATCATTTAATTATTTGAATATTGGCTGTAAGCTCGAATTGAATTTTCGAACTTGCACGATCTGGTATTGACATTAACTGAGATTCGAGAAACAACCACGCTCTGACGCACCTAGTAATGGATTTGCGTGGTGGGTACACCACTAGCTATTCCACTTCGTCGTGGCGAGGGTTTTCAACAAGAGGACTCCATCGTAACTGAGGACGAAAGCAACTACACCCCGGGAAAATCCCCCTCTGTAATCCTGACAGCCCGAGAGAAGTACCGATGCCCCATTACCAGGATATTAATGGCGAATACTTGGGAACAGCGCTGGCTCTCTTTGCACAGGTGATCAGCGAGGTCTTGGACAGTGTTACAACTCCTTCATGCTGCAAGCTCAGCTTACTTTAGTGCAAAGTTTCTACGTTATTACGAATTAAGCAATTAAGAGGTAAACAGTCCGTGTGTTGCAACACCAATCTCGACTAGAAATATATATATTTACATACATGTTCATATTTACTACTATAATATATAATGTTGTTAGAGAAGTGTTTAAAGAAAGTCAGACTATCCATATAATTAATACAGTAAAATGGTGATCTGAGATATAGATAACCACTAGATGTATTCGTATGATCAGGGTGTTTATCGGTGTAAAAAAATTTTCTATTTCCGCAATTTTAATCAGTTTTGCATTTTCGTAATTCTTAAAAGTTATTTACAAAAAAATAATTAAAACAATAACACAACGTCCTGCGCAAAATATGAGTTGGGGAACCTGCGGCATATCATTATTATAACGCCATGTCTCCGAGCGCATGGCCAAATATAAACAAATTGAACAATGAAAGTTGTGAATGTAAAAAAGTTTACTGAGTTACAGACTGACAACCAAGTGTAATAAGGTATTCACAAAAAATAACTGTTACAAGAACTCAGCGTTCTTCGCAAAATTTAAGTTGGCGAACCTGTAACTTCTGAAAGCGAATTTTGAAAGCGCCAATACATTTGGTGTTCGTGTGCGGTTCGGTGCGGTTGAACAGCGAATTTAGTTACAGAGAAGTGGCAGCGAATTTGGCTAACAGCGAAGGTTAGTATATTGTATCCGATTACATCGCACGCAGAGATAAGTTCTGTGCAATTTTTATATTAGTGTCTTATATTTGATATTTTGAATTGGTAGGTACAAGATATTTTTACGAGCACATGGCTTAATTCTACATCCATCTTGGTGCAGCAGAATAGCATAGTTTCATGTGCGTGCAGTGCGGTTTACCAGTGGTTAAAGGTTAGTAATATCCAATTACATTGCAAGTCAATTGCATTATGCCAACATACTCCAAGATGTGCAGTAGATTACATTGTTTGTATGGCTCACTTTTATCTTTTTTTACACTAACGAGTGCCACAGTCGTTTGTATCTTGGCCCATAAGAATTTCGAAATTCCTGTTATTTGCATGTATTAAGATTTTAAGTATTAAATTTTAGTTCCAGTAACATTAAATCCTCAATGTTCATGAATGTCTTTTTATTTATTTTTAGGACTAAAAGTTATTTTTGTAATGTTAGATAATCTCTTAAAAATTTTTTCTTAAGATTCTATTTCTTTTAAAAGTTTCTTTTTCTCTTCAAATTCTTTCTAATATATTTGTATTTGTTATTCTTCAGACCTAAATTAACTGTTTTCACTCTATTTTGCGGTTATTTATAATATAAGCATGCATTTTTGCAACAATTTTATTTCCCATATTTTGTTTTGATAGGTTCAACCTTCATTCTGCCTACATCTTGGTGCATTTAAATAGCGCAGAGGGACTTGAAATAAAGGTTAGTTTAGAGATATATGTTCTGATTATTAAATATATTCAAGATAAAATTCTGCAAATTAAATAGCACTATGTATTATGATTTTAAGAATTACATTTTAGTTCTATTAACATTAAATCCTCAATGTTCATAGATGTTTTTTTTATTTAGGACAAATATGCCACGTAAAAGACCTCTTACACTGGAAAGAGAAGACAGAAGAAAACGGGAAAGGCGGGCTCTGTCAAATGAACATGCAAGTTCAAGCAGATGAAACGCATGGCATCCGTCGCAATAGAAGTGCAAGCAGAGACCGCACTTAGTTATGATGCTGCCAGAATATATAAATCTGACAGTGAAGTTCCATTGTTCAGTGTTGGTGGAATGTACTATAGATGTTGTCATTGTTCTGCAAAACTTTTCCGAGGTGAGCAGAATACTTCTATATGTTGCCATAAGGGGAAAATAAAATTACCACCAATTGCCGTGCCTCAGTTTCTTAGAGAGCTAATCGAAGCAAATGATTCGACAACAAGAAATTATCTTGAAAACATACGGCAGTATAATAATGTTCTGGCTTTTGCATCTGTTCAGTTAAATGCTGTTCATTTATGAGGGTCGGGGCCTTATTGTCTAAAAATTCATGGACAGATATATCATGCTGTTGGGCCTTTGATTCCAGAAAATAACATTCAGCCATCATATGCAGGTTTATTCATTTTAGATGCAAGTGAAGCCGTAAAAAAACGTATAGATAGGCATGAAAATCGTTTTTGTGATAGATATATTATGCAGAATTTACAGGAAATTATTCTCCATATAAATCCTTATGCTCAGCTTTTTCAACACATGAAGGACATTACGGATCATGTTCAAAATATGGAGCTAAAATTCTCCTTGGAAAATTCATTTGATAAGCGTCGGTACAATATTCCAGTATCGGAGGAAATAGCTGCAGCCTTTATGTTTGATGAGGGGGAGGAACCAGGAAAATTTGACTTCGTAGTAAGATCAAAAAGCTCAGAGAGAATTTCCATTATATCGAACATGAATCCTCATGTTGACCCTATGAGCTATCCACTCCTGTTTCCCTGTGGTGATTCAGGATGGCAGCCAGGCATTCAGCATGTTGATATATATAGAACTGCAGTTAGGAATTCAACAACACAACTGCGGTACTATTGCTATCGTTTGGCAGTTCGTGACAATTTCAGTTTACTACATTGGAGGGTGGTATGACTGCGCATTCTCTTTTTAAATTACCAGTTCCTATTCATGAATCATCTGTGGCCAAAATCAGAGAAGATTCTGTGGAAGCAAAGGTTTTACAAAAAGCATCACTAATTATTTGGGATGAAATATCAGTGGTTTCCAAAAATGCTCTAATTGTCTGTAATAAATTATTACAGAATATCATGAAATGTGATTTGTTGTTTGGTGGGAAAGTTATTCTGTTTGGAGGAGATTTTAGACGGACCCTTCCAGTTATTAGACGTGGTGCCCGTTTATCCATTGTTGAAAACTGTGTAAAAAATTGTTTATTTTGGAAGTTCATTAAAAAAAGAAAACTTACAGAAAATATTAGAGCAGCTGCTGATCAAGAATTTAGTGAGTGGTTATTAAAATTAGGAACTGGAACATTGGCATCTCACCACTTACAAGATGAATTGGTGGAAATACCTTCACAGTGTATATGCAATTACGATGACTTAATAAGCAATGTATTTCTTACCAACAAAATTAATGAAACAAATATTGACTCTCTAACAAATGTTGCAATACTGTGCACAAAAATGACTATTGTTCAGAAATTAATAAAGACATTGTTGAAAATTTGGTGGAAGGTCCTTCTAAAACATATTATAGTATTGACTGTGTTGAAAGTGAAGATCACTCCTCTGCCCAGTTATATCCTCTAGAATTCTTGAATAGTTTAACTCCATCAGGTCTCCCACCTCATATTCTTACACTGAAAATTAACACAATTGTGATGTTAATAAGAAATTTAAATGTTAGAGAAGGTTTGGTAAATGGAACGCGCATGATTGTGAAGGCATTGCATGACCTCTGTATTTCTGCAGTAGTTATTGATTCAGGGAAGACCGTTTTAATACCCAGAATTCAGTTATGTCCTTCTGATTTAAGCCTTCCATTTATGTTGTGTAGAAAATAATTCCCGCTAAGAATTGCCTTCACTATGACTATTAACAAGTCACAAGGACAGACACTTGAGCGAGTTGGTATTTATTTACCTACGCCTGTTTTCTCACTTGGCCAGCTATATGTAGCATTTTCACGAGCAAGGTCGTTTCGAAATGTGTTCATTTCTGTTGTTGAAGGACCAATTCAAAGAAAATGGCAAGTTATTCACTCAAAATATTACATTGAGGGAAGTGACCTGAAATTTTATTTGTTTGTTAAATTTAATGATGTTAATTTTATAGTGTGTACATTTTATAGTGTATAAATTTTATTTTTATTTGTGTATTAAATTTTATTTATTTTCTTCTCAAATTAGTATTTATTTACCTATGCCTGTTCCACATTTATTTAGCATTTTCACAAGCAAGGTTATTAATAAATGTGTTCATATCCATTCTTGAAGGGAAGGACCAATTCAATGAAAGTGGTAAGTTATATTCACTCGCGAGCAAGAAAGGCTTTATTTATTTATTTATTGTGGCAATTTTGTTTGTTTGTTGGTTTTTATAGTTTATTTTTAGTGATAGATTTTTGAACATGGATTGTAATTTTCAATAATAAAGGTTATTGATATTTTGTCCTGTTCTTGATCGTGTTGGTCAACATTATCATGAATGTTATTGATATTTTGAATTGATTTATTCTTAAATTATTGTATTTGGGAAGAATTAATTATATCAAGTCCCATTATTCATACATTTTGATTTGTTAGTGTCCTACAGAGAATTTGAGTTAAAGAAAATTAGTACATTCTGCTGTGATAAAACTCTTAAATTACAATATTGAATTAGATGCAGTGGCTAAAAATTTTATACATAAAAAAAATGAAATTCCAGTATAAATAAAAGAAAATTGTAATTAAGGGAATTTTAAAAATATTGAACTCCGTGCGAATTATTCGCACGGGCACTATAATATATAATGTTGTTAGGAGAAGTGTTTAAAGAAGGTCGATCTGCCGGGTTCCCCCCTCCCAATGAGTCCCGTTGCTTCGGCGATGCTTTCTGGAAGGCGAGATCAGACATCGGGAAACAATGAATAATTAAATATTATGATAGGAAATCTTCATATTCTCCACGAAAAAATCGGTTAAAATCAGAATAACATTATTGCTACCACCATTGGTGAAGTGCGTAATTCAGGACTAGTTAAGATACGAAAGAGTACAAAATAAATGAAAACAGAAGTAGTAACTTAAAAAAATTGTAATGATGTACTAACTTGTTAAAGAAAGAAATATTATGTGGAATTAACAAGAAAGGAAGTTGATTGTACAAAAATAATTGCAACATACCCTCTCTGTATGGAGACTAAGTTTTTTGTGTCTTTTATACATTAAGGGAAATCGCTTGAAAAAGTGTATATTGTTTTAAGATTTTTTTGAGTGTGATTTGTATACTTCCCTCAATTTTGGATTTCGTGAAGATTGTAAAAGGGACCCAACTAGTGAATTTTCTTCTATTAAACAGGGAAATCGAAATCTTCTCTATTGTGTTATTTGGTTATTCGTGCATTACATATTCAAAAGCCCACTCCTTGAAATTTAGAATTTCTCTCTCGTGTTATTGCCCAGCGTGAGGTCAGATCAATAATTACAACACGATCAAAACATTGCCTAGTATGAGGTCACGATAAATTTCATTAGCTTAAGAATTAATTGGGCTCCGTTCTGATCAAATTATTATTTGTTTTACGCTGGATAGGCCTCGATAAGTTTCATTAGCTTACAAATTAATTACAATTCGATGAGATTGGCTCACCTGACGTGGAGCAAATAATAATTCGATTAGACTGTGTTTATATGTAATAAAACCTTCGTAAATGATACTATTTATTTAAAATACGTTCAATTCCCATGCAGAGAAAAAGGAATCCCTGAATCTCACAGATCCAGTGCGAGCATTCCTGTTCGGAAATGCGACACGAGCCCTGCCGAGTTAAACAAATAAATATATGATTTTTTCTATGTAAAACGTCGAAGTCATCAGTTTGTCTTCTTGAGGTGGCTTTCTTTAGAAATAAAGACCTACGTGTTAGTGCATTTGAAATGAATGTATTTTGACCAATGATTCAATACCACTATATTAATTATATTTTAAATTAACATTTAATTATTTTTGAAATTTTTTACGCCAATTCGCATGAATCACCGAGCGCGACAGTGTTTGGCCTGCCCATTTTTTTTCTTTTGAAGTTTGCTAAAATGTTTCACCCAAAATGAGCAAGATTAATTCTAAAAACACCTAAACATAATAAATTAACTCTTATTACTTAAAGACTAAATCGAAAAAGTACTCAAGCTAACGTGAAACAATCAAAATAAGTAAACTTATATGTTATATGGTAACACCTTTACTCTCACAGTATAATATATCTAATAAATCTATAGTTATTTCGGTAGCATTTACCGCTCAGCTCTTCAACCGTTTATCGTTCTTGTTAGTTCTGCGAAAAGAAAAGATCTGACACCTCCTGATGAATACGTTGCGTCCTGGAGCATGGCATATATATTTCTTCCTCATTCGAGCAATCGTCGTATACGAATTTTTCGTCATCCTATCTTACCCTTTCTCTACCGAGCATTCAGTTTTGTTCCTTTGATTTTTTAGAGATTTTAATCTCATATTTTCGTATTATAAATAACATCAAAATATAAATATTTTTTAATTTAAAAATAAACAGAAAATACAAAACACTAATGATGGTCATTCATAATATGAGAAAGTAAATCTTATCAGATTGCTCGAGAATTTTAGACTTCATCCTCACAGCCAAGGTTAGCCTACAACATTAATCATGCATCAGTCTTCGATGAGAATATTTAATGCATCCATTTCGGTGGCAAGTATGACTGGTAATAACACTATGTCAAACAACGTAAGATATTCTCTGAGTTTTTCAGAATGTTTTGAGATCTACAATACAGTGCATCTTATGAACATGAACAATATATCAAAGTAAAATGATTATAATAATAACAAATAATATTATTATAAAAGAAATATACGTAATATATATATATATATATATATATATATATATATATATATATATATAAACACAAATTCGTTAAATTAAAAATAGAAATGTGGGTGTAACAGAATATATAAAATACTTACAATTTGCTTTTGCTGTTCGTTTCTAGATGTAGGCGTGTGGCGTTGATAAGACCGCTTCTGCAAGTCGTTCACTCGAAAACGAAATTACAATCCACACACAACATTAAAAAAATTAAACAGCACTATCTGATGAGTAAATATGTCCCTGAGGAATACCTGATCTGCCACTGACTCAGTTCACTTTAGACAGATGGCATAAGTATACAAACGTTGTCCGCTCGCGCGCTGCAAGTTTCAGTAAGCTGTTTCTCATTTATTATTTTTAATCATGATACCCCTAATCAAAGCAATCAACAATTAATGTCTATGCGAGAGATATTTCTACAAATTTTCGATGCAATATGTTTTCTTTTAGATTCTCCCGTTTAATTATGTGTGGTCTTGAATGGTTTTTGATATCGTCTGTTCAAATTGAATCACATCATGATAAAACATAAAGCAATGCGAAATTTCATGGCTTGTTAGGAAAATGATATGTTTCTCTCTTTAATGTTCTTCTGTTTGTTTACATGTGTATTATTCAGCAATATTTCTTATCGAGTTAACAATCTCTAGGGTCACAATTCTGAGACATGCAAACTAGCCATTATATTTCTTAATAGATGGTTTGAAACGAACTTTTTGTGTCAGACCTTTATCAGATTTTGTAAATGTTTGTTTTAAGGTAACGACAGGAATGGAAAACACTAATGTGAGTTTCGTAACTCGCTCTTTGAGTAAAAAAGTGCACGACCTCGTTTTTCTTCAAAAACTCATCAACTTTGAGAGTGTTACACGAAAATCCATTTGCAAAACTTCATATTCTCATTGTATATTTTCTTGCTCGTTAATTTTATAGTGCACTTTTTCTCTAATTACTCATAGTAATATGTTTCCTTGGATTTTTTGAAGTGTTTTTGAAGCATAGTTGATAAAATATAACAGCTCATTGGAACGAGCCAGTAGTTTTAATTCAAAATTTTTGTGCAACCGTCACAGTGTTATGTGAAATTTTAACAAAACCTAATATTTGATGTTGTAATCATTTCTGGAATTTTATTACAACGCGGATTTTGAGATCAATTTACTTTTCAAAGGTTTAATAGTCATATAATACTATTATCATGTTTACTTATGTGAAATTTCATTAACATACAACATTTAATCGATACAATTTTTTAAAAAATTGCAATGTGAAATTTAGATTATGTGATGTACATTATCAAAATATTTTCTAAAATGAAGACCGAATATGTTTTTTCCTTTGGGAAACTTCTGAGAATATTTTCTAAAACGTCTTGTTGATATTATGTGTGAATTTTATTACTGTCTACGATAGCTTGATGGCAAACTCTTTGTCTCTGTAGCATGAATGGTCATGAGATTTTAAGGTTCTGGTTCCTACCGTGGCAGATTCTGTTCGCTATCTAAATAACTAGGTCAAACTCAGCCGCTGTCTGTAGGAGAATTCTAGCGGCTGACTGCTCTGATCGGTAGTTTTCCGATGTTTCTCTTGCTAATATAGACGAGTTTGGGAGCAGTACCTTACAAACGGACCTCGGCCTGCATCCTTGTCTTCTGCTCTCCCTTTACTCTCACACACTTACACGTACATTCACTACACTACCATACATGTCGGAAAACCAGTTTGGAACTGGGATCTTCTTTCTGCTGGTGGATGATCTTGGCTGTCCGGGTGACGTCGCGTCGAAGGCTGTGTTGCCGACGTTCCGACCATGTTTTCATGGTCTTCCTCAGGGCTGTAGTGCTGTGAGGAAGACCACGAAAAGATGGTCGAAACGTCGGCAACACAGCCTTCGACGCGGCGTCACCCGGACACCCAACATCATTCACATGACTCCGGCCGCGGAAGCCTACGACTTCACTTCTTTCTGCTGGGCTGTGCCAATAATGGAGATACTTGAAGAGGGAAACCTCTGTAAGCAGATCGTCACGTACCGGTGGGGAAAGGAACATTGCCACCTCCCGGGGTCTAACTATCACAATACTTACGGGACTTCTGACCTAAAAGTTGACCCGTCTGAAATAAAACCCATTCATTCGCTTATAAGAAAGTCGTGAAATGCCATTTTCATCCTAGGAGATACGCCTTACAGCCTATTGTTTTTGATTTCCTATTCACCAATATCTTGTTTTTCTCTTTTCGATACACTGTAGAAAGAAAATATTTGAAACAAACTTATAAATTAATCCACAGAAAGACTCTGGGTAATCAATGTATCCGAATTTTCTTCCCAGAATCGACATTGATACTGGAAAGTGATATATTAAAATATAAAATTCCGTAGGCGATGAAGGGTAGGTGAGCACGAGGGAAAATGAAATAAATTAGGAATGAGAAAATCTTTGCAATGAGTTCACACCCTCATTTACAGTATGACACCGCAGAATGCACTCATCTAGTCCAATGCATAGTTTAGTTGTTTTTTAATCCCGTCTATTTTTATTACTCGTGCAGTAGGTATGCTGGGAAAATCTCTGAATTAGACCATATAAGAAAGAGGCTGGTCGTTGTTTCCCGAACGTCACGATTGTGTACTTTCTAGACTCATAAAACAATGATTATTGGCACTCCTAAAACCCTATCGCAATATATTGTCTTTGCAAAGTAGTTACCATGGCAAATGGCGTGTGATTTTGATTACCTTACAATCATCCATGAGGACGGAGAAATAGTTTTGTTCAACAACCATTAAGTTGAACATATTTCCCAAGCCCAATAAACAAAAAGATTAACATTTCTAACCGAAGAATGTATTTCTCTGCATTAATAATTTTAATTTCACTATTACTACACTTACTACTTTTAACTTCATACTTGAGGATATTGTTGGATGTACTAAAATGTCAAAACAATCAGTTGATCCCATGTACATAGGAGAGGATCGTATTCCTAAACTACGTTTGTGTCATAAAAACACTACATTAACAACATGAATAAATTTATTATCATTATTTTATTACTAAATAATATGCATAAACATACGAGAAGATCTCATTCTAAATATTATCGTCCTGGAGTGTTACATTTTACCACTTTCCAAGAGTCTTTTCGGATGCTTTTTGAATCCGTTGCTTTCCGAAACGAAAGTGAATCAATGATAATCATATACAAGCAGGGAATATAGAGTACTGTGCAGAGGTAAACTGAACACATAACTTTGTGAAATGTTTCGGCAAGGTAGTGATTTTATGTGTAGCAGTATACGCTGCCATGAACATGGAAATCTATGAATTGCTAATGTGCAGATTAATTCTGCATAGCGTTATGACGCCAAGCAAGCTGTAATAATGTATACAAAACTATTTTACGTATAAAATAAAATACAGGAAACGGGCACGATCTCCCTAATAGTCTTGAATAGTTCCATAAAACGAATACAAATAATACAAATTTTTCGTAAAAATATATTTAAAAATTAAAATATTGTGACTGGTGCAAATATTGTAATTGATCTTTAATCCAAATTCTTTTTAACCTGACAGTTTTCCGGATTAAAGGTAATTTTGATAAATATCTGATATATTATTGTGTTTTCTGTTATCAAAAGCATTATGTTATACTTTTTACATTTTCTCCAAATTTCCTCTCACAAATCAAAGGGATGAGGGGAAGTTAAGGTTTTATAATGACCATAATACGTATGACAGTTTTAGTATTTTTTCATATGCCAAGTATTTGGCAGGTTTCGTTATCAAACACTTGAAATAATTGCGAATAATAAAATACCTTTAGTTCACTACAGCTTTCATTTTATTTACAAACACTGTCCACATTTATTGGGCTGACTTACATTACACATAAGTTTATGTTTGTCAGCACCACGCACACGACACACATCGCGTTTCACGAAATCTGCGATGTTAAATTTACGATTAGTTAATAGTCCATATACACGCTGTAATATTAGCGCAGTTCAGAACAGCAATTTTTGACAGGAATGTTGTAGATGTTAAGTAGCATATTTAACTTACACAGTTTCACAGCTTCTGGAGAAGTGATCAAACAATTAATGTTTGACAATCAACATCGTTCAATTTGTAGAACAAGTTGTTGTCAACATAATAATATGAAAGAACTAGGTAGTGAAGTTTCATTTTGATGATAATACATTCTACAACATAGTGAAACGATCACCAAGATTTATGAACATTAAACAAAAATATGTTGTTACATCTCGTTTTTGTAACTTAATCCAACATTTTCCTCCTAAATTTAACCATCACTGATGATTTACTTAAATGACAACAAAATACATTGACACAGTTTTTTTAATGTTCCCTCGGATAATTCAGGCAGTGCAAAGAGTGCAACAAAGCGTTTTTGCAACAACTTCAACGTCACTCGCAAACACTCCCGGAAACGCAGGCTGTGAAGGCTGCGTCTTATAAAACTTTAAATCATCGGTAGTGAATCCCAGATTACATGTATAAGCGTTCGGAGGGTCGATAGAACCCTATTCTTGGCGTAAAGCTTTCAGAGCGGACAATTTATCTTTCTTCGAAAGTGATGAAGCAGCTTCCTCCGCGAGACGAGAACTGGACAACCTCTACTCTGATTACAATTATATTTTAATCGGTAATAAAAAAGTTTAACAAGCATTGTTCTCCAATTAAAATATAGGGCGAATTGGCTTTTGATCCACTGGGATGCGATTATCCAATCAGAAGCTTCTATATAAAAAAATTAAGTTATAACGGAGCTCCCGATTGGAAAACTGCGACCTTGCTGATTGCAGCTGTCAATTTGCCTTACATTTTAATCACAGTATAACGCTTGTACTTTGCGGCCGTTGTGTCATTCAAGTAGTCGTGATTACAATAACTTAGAATCTCGAGAGCGTTCGGAAAGTGCAGGCGTGATGAAAGTTTCTGTGGAGTACAGAATCTTTCTTCATGAGACATTCGTTCGATATAATCATTCTCTCCGGTACTTATAGTGACGATCGAATAAATTAGTCATAGATTATGGACTCCCAGATCATCTGATATAACCTCTTGTAATCTTTTACTACATTGTGCCATTGCGAGTACGCAGGAAACCCTGATTCTGAAGAAGAGCTCCAGAGCAATCAATTTTAGCGATATTTTACCGCAATCCCGCGTGTTTTGTTCCAATTAATAAATAAAAAAATGTCCCGCGTGGTTCGCTTCAAAGAATAAATAAGGTGCCAAAAATGCATTCTAGCTGACTGGTACCATCATCACCACCTATGGAATAAATTAAACGCGATAGAAGCGACATGCTTCTTGTTTTTTTCGGTCCGATAAATTATCCGCACTGGATTAGCCTGCTTGCCTTTGAATCCCTAGTTGTCACAATCCTTTACGCCTTAACAAAATTAGATGGTATTGTTGGAAACACTATTCCGATGTCACCACTGACTGTGGTGCAATCTTAGAGGTCTGTATTTTTGCGTGAGTGCCTTTATCGATCACTGAACCAATTGCTTGAGGCACGAAGTACGATGTTTTATGTCGTGTCCCCTGGCATCTTCTTCGTGTTACTCAAGTAGCACTGGTTTCATGAAGGTTCTCGATTGATTCAGGCAAGAGGCAAGGTCCGCACAAGCACTTTATAAACACATGAGTACTTAATGGCCCGCCTAGTTGCGACAATCTTTTATATTTACAAAAAAATGTGTGGAAAGAGTCACATTATCTTACAGGGTAGTAATACAGAAATATAGTGGGCAACGTTTTCTTTAACACAATTAGGTAACTTTTCTGTAGCAGTATCCATACTTGTCGTGCTGCTCAACAATTTTGCAGCAATTGATCACACTACACATCGCACACTTGCATGCCCGTAACATGGAGTAATGCGGTATTTCAGTGTATACCAGCATCCCCTCTCATTACTCCCACAATTCATAAAATACACTGCTGCCACGCATAGCCCAACCCATCCAGCCCCAAGTACAGTTTAAGCTTGCAGGTACGACAACATGCGCTTCCACTGTTATTACAGTCACTACGTACACACCATCACAGAATTTATATGTTTCACATGTAACGTGCACGCGTATAGAAGTGCGGCACGGATATAACGAAGTCTTCGTAAACAACGTTGCCAAAACCTACAAGGCCACTCTGCAGCACATCACTAAAAAACCATCCACGGTGACTCCAAAATTCACACCAAATCAGTTTGCAACACACGTATCACAATTAATCCTCGTGCGACGTTGCCAAATCACTGCAGCCCAGAGTTCACCACTCCCCTCGCACTAAGCGTGTCTTTCACACATCACTAAAAAATCATCCACGGTGACTCCAAAATCCACACCAAATCAGTTTGCAACACACTTATCACAATTAATCCTCGTGCGACGTTGCCAAATCAGCCCAGAGTTCACCACTCCCCTCGCACTAAGCGTGCGCGTGTGCGCGTGCGCGTGTGCGTTAGGTGACTGCGAGGTCCCTGGCGCCGGCGTGGGCGCGCCGGCGGCCGACGGCAGCGCGCAGGGCGGGCGCGACCAGCGACGCGACCAGCGCGGCGAGAGTCGGCAACAGCGCCGCCTGGGGCGTTCCCGGTGGCGCCGCGAGTCCCACCGCCGCCGCGCGGCTCTTGTGCGCGCTGTCGTCGGACAGCACGCTGCTGGCCAGCGGCACGACGCCGCCGTCTTTGGTGGCGACGCCGCTGGCCTCTGGCGACGCCGGGCAGTCGCTGGCCGAGGCGGCCACGCCCCCTCCGGCGCGCGAGCGGTTGCAGCGGGACACGAACTCGCCGAGGCAGGCGGCGTAGGCGATGGCGTGCGGCACGTAGCTCTGGTCGAAGGTGCCCGAGAAGAGGCGCGTGGCGAGCGGGCCCTGGGCGTACACCGGCACGTCCTCGCCGCCGTGCGTCGCCCATTGGCGCGGCACCGCCGACCCGTGCATGCCGTTGCGCTCCGAGCTGCGGTTGCTCGGGATGGTGCGGGGCTCCGTGAAGCCCGGCCCGTTGCCGTAGAGCAGCGTCGAGTAGGGCAGCCCGTCGATGTCCGACACCTTGCCGTCCACGCCTGCAACCACGCGATCGGTTAAGGCCTCAATCACGAGGATCATGGTTTCAAAGTTCGGCAAAGGAAACAGGGAACAGATGTAGGTAAATTCTCGTTTGTAAACCGAACGATAAAAAATTGGAACAAATTACCTGCAGCAGTGCTGGAGACTTTCCCTCAGAATGTCAAAAATTTTAAAATTAGACTAAGTAAATAGGGTTAATACTAAATACAGTTTTACAAAATAATGTAACATGTAAATATTTTAATGTTGTTTGATGTTTTGTGTATTTTTAGTAATTCTTTAGAAAACGCTACCACTAGAAGTATTCTATGTATTCCTAAGTAGCAAAATAAATATTCTATTCTATTCTAACAATGCTAACTTAAGAGTGAAGATACACTTTAAAATTTTTAAAAAATCAATTTTTGAAAATATATTTTCCTATGTATAAATTATTCAGTAATATTTTGGAGAAGTTATTAATTGTTCATTTTATTCAGCAATATTTGGGTTAAAAATATTTCGATATCTCCAATAATTTTCGACATATGATTTATAAAGTATGTCGCTGCATCATGCATCTATTAGAGTAGTAAGGTAAGCAAAACTCATGAATCTAACTTTATCCCTTGTTTCCCAGAATTGCCGTTTTTAAGATCCGTTTACCTTAAAACTAAAAAAACTAATAATTTTAAAGCTATGAAATTTTTAGTATGCATTTAACCAAGTATTATCTACAAAACCATGCTAAATAATACATTTTTGATCAATAGCTTTGGGGAAACACTAAGTCAGTTAATAAATGGTTGATTTTTGATTTTTGAAAAAAATAAAGTTAAAAGCAAATTTTCCTTGCAGAAGATAGATATATCTATGTTTCAGTTTATTTTCACTTTAATATACAATTTGAAATTTTATATGAAAAAGATTTTAAACTAAATGTAAACGTAAAAGTTGGAACTTCATATAAAAGTACAAGGTTGTGACTTTAAAATAAAGAAAGAATATTCTTTGATTATTTATTTAAACGACGTGACCCTCCAGATATACCCCAAAACCTTTCCTCACCGATGATGGAAAAAACATTGTGCACAAGCTACGACCTGAATGTGTCAAAGAAAAATTTATTTGAAGGACTTTGCTACAACTTGACTGAACCATTTTCGACGAAATTAATATAATCTTATTAACATCTTACAACTAACTAGCATAATCAATTATGACAGTTTGTGTAAATATTTGATGTTGGCAAAACAAACGATGCTATACTTTGAAAATATTTGTTTTTTACTTATTGCAAAGAAAGTCACTTTGAAGCTTATATCTATTCCTATATGAAAGGAATTCATAAGTGTCCATCCCGTTTGGTAATATTATCTACCAAGCGACCTCCGCGAAGAGACGATGTTGCCAAAGTAAAGGTGTTGACATATGAGTCATTGCAGCCGGCAAGAAAATGTAGTTTCATAACCACGACTATCACAAATCATTTGCTATTGGGGAATACACTGTATTTTTCACGGTTTTGTCCACATTGAGACAAGACCGTGTGTATCTTCTTCTATCAACAAGAATTAGGCTTCAATCATGTTCACTTTTTCTTTGGCCTGCCTACATCTCTTCTTGCTTATGAAATATATTCAAGAGCTATTGCCGGCATACTCTCACATGGCATACTTTCCAAATATTCGTAACATTTCATCGTATTAGTACGTATTTTATCTAATACAGTGTGTCATTTAACTGTTCTGTTATAGCCAGATTCCTATTTTTATCTAGGAGGGTATATCCTATTCCTATATCCTATTTCCGCCGCCGTCTGTATCATAGCTATAAAAAACTCACTACCATTATGCTTCCTTAGCCATTGTCGCACGGAAATTTTTAGTCTCCGCTTTTTCAAAGTGATGTTCACGAAGAGACTCTTATAATAGTATCTTTTTGTAGAAACAGCTGTATGAGAGATGATTCTTTCTTTCTTGGTTTTCTTCAATACCATCATAACTATATTACTTGGATCCTAACATCATTTATAGCTTTCATTGTGGAAGATTATATGAAATTTGATTAATTTTTACATTTTTCAGATCCAGCTACCAGCTTGAGAATTCCAGTTTCAAAATATTTCTTCGCTCGCCCGACCTGCCTCTGAGCTTGGCTCTCTCACACAGTTTTGTGGTATTTTCTTGTAGTTCATTCGAAGCAAATAGTAATGTACTGTAAGAGCTACCCAAACTCGGCATTTCTATTACTATACTTATTACAACAGATTTTAATCTTGAATATGCTAATAAATAATGTGAAATGTCTGTGTTTTATTACATTATTCCAGCACTATTCTTCAGACTCCATATTTCAGATAGAGAAGGAATGCAGTCACTAGCAATGGTGTTTTATACACATTTAGTGAATTTGTAGTTTCGATGTATAAATATATTTTTGATAAATAAATCCACTTTTACTGAAACTGTACCCCATCTAAGGACGGTGAAACTTCTTTGAAACTTCCACGTTCAGTGCGACATTTATATTGTTAATTTATAAAACAAGTTTACTAATAAAAATTAGTTGTCTGCAGACCAAAAGTTAAATAACACTTTGCTTTTGTGTAATACAGGTATAAGGTATACGTCTAATACAGTTATTAAACAATTATTCAAGCATTGTGTATTGTAATTGTGAAGAATAAAGGAAGTGTGAGTGAAAGTTTCCGGGCTGGTAGACCGTTGTCCAGTTAGCATTGAAGAACCAAACGTTTCGTCCACAGCTGCGGTGGACATCTTCAGTGGCGGCAGCGTCGTGGGGGTAGTCTCCGGGTCGGCGGCTGGCCAGCGACTGACGAGCCCGAAAACTTTTACTCACATTGACTCTGGCCGTGAAAGCCTACGATGCTAATAAAAGAAGTGTTTTTGAATAAATATCAGCTGCTTTACTAAAATTAATTTTTACTGGACAAAAATAAACATTTTACATTTTTCACAGGTGATCAAAGTTTGCAAGGGTCGTTGAAAAATTTACACACAGTGTGCACTCGCATATGTCTGTATTTGTTCATGAAACCAGCAGATTGTGGGTTTATTTTGCGGACAGGTCAACGAGCTTGAAATTCGGATGAGGTGTTTGGAAAATAATTCATGCACGCTGGGATTTAAATATTAATCAGATAGGTCTATGAAATTGAAATCGAAATGAAAGTCCGCGTATTGGGTGAGTGGAGCCAATTTTTGGAAAGCAACTAAAGCAGCATGCAATGATATGTTTTCAAACTCCAATAAATTATTTCGTAGAATGAAAATGTGCTTCAGAGTTTAATGAAAAATATTGCTGTCACATGAAATATTAATGCATTTTTTGTGAATACTTTTGTGTGCAATAAGCACGCATCAATCAAGAAATTCATGAAGCCAATTAGAGATATGCAGGAAGTTAATAGATTTGACAATTGTGTCTCCATTATTAAAAATTTCTACGTTTCACGATACATTCATCATAAAGCGTATTCGCAATAATTCAAATACCATCTTATTGCTAAGAAAGTAATAAACTGCATCTAAAATGATATTGTTTCAATTGATTATATAAGCGAAAGTAATGTAAATTTGAATGCAAGTATGAAGACAAAAATAATGAGAAGAATATGTCATTATTTAAAGCAAAACAAATAATATGGGGTTGTGAGTAAGAAATAAGAGATGTAGTGCGCATTTGCCGACAGTTTTGTTTGTGGAAATGAATGAAGGGGACATTCAAAATTGCAAATGAAAAAAGAAATAATGTGCACGAAATCGAAGGGGTGAAAACAAGAGGGGTGAGAGAGAGTGAGAGAGAGAGAAAGAGAGAGAGAGAGAGAAAGAGAGAGAGAGAGAGACAGACACAGAGACAGAAATGGGGACAAAGAGAGATTTCACAAAGATGAGGATGGAAGTAATTGGAAACAAATTAGAGAGAAATAAAAGTATCGAAATTAAAGAAGAGAATGGAGAATATGACTGACGATTGTGTATGAACTTGAAAATGAAGGACGAAAAAGAACGATACGTTGTACGAGAGGAATGGGAGAACGGAGGGTAAAGGTCAGTTTGGACTGCGAAAGGGAGATGTAAGAAGGACGAGAAAAACGATGAAGAGCGAGGGGTAAATGGAAAGGAAGGGGAGAATGGAGTCTGAGGGAGAGAATGCAGCACGCGGAGTAGAAGTAAGAACGTCGACCGAGAAGAGGAATGGGAGGATAGATATCGAAAAGGAAGGTGGAAGAAGAAGGGAAGCAATGAACATAAAAGGGGACGATGATAGTGAGTATAACGGCAGGAAAGAATGCAGAGCAAAGGGGGTTGCAGGAAGGGGGAAAGGGTAAAGTAGGCCGCCTGAAGACCGCTAATGGAGAATTGAAGATGAGAATGAGGATTGGTGTGAATGAAGGATGAGGATATGAATGGTCAGGAGTGATGGTGCAGAATTAGCGGTAGTATGAGTGTGGGATGAGGGTGGGGAAGTGGGTAATGGTATGGGGGTGTTGAAGGGAAGATGAGAGAGGAGAACAAGGATGATGAAGAGGGAGAAGGATGAAGGTGAAGATGGAGGACAAGGGTAACGATGAGGGTGAGGATAGAGAACGAGGGTAACGATGGAGGTAAGGCTGGAGTGTGAGGGCAACGATGGAGGAGGAGGGTGAGGGTGAGTTTGGAGGACGAGGGTAATAATCGAGGATGAGGATGAGGATAGAGAACGAGGGTAATGATGGAGGTGAGGCTGGAGGGCGAGGGTAACAATGGAGGAGAAGGGTGAGGATGGAGAACGAGAGCAACGATGGAGGCGAGGCTGGAGGGCGAGTGTAACTGGAGGATGACAATGAGGTTGGAGAACGAGGGTAACGATGGAGGTAAGGCTGGAGTGTGAGGGCAACGATGCAGGAGGAGGGTGAGGGTGAGGTTGGAGGACGAGGGTAATAGTCGAGGATGAGGATGAGGATGAGGATAGAGAACGAGGGTAATGATGGAGGCGAGGCTGGAGGGAGAGTGTAACAATGGAGGATGACAGTGAGGTTGGAGAACGAGGGCAAGAATGGAGGTGAGGATGGAGGGCGAGGGTAACGATGGAGGTGAGGGTAAGGATGGAGAACGAGGGTAACAATGGAGGAGAAGGGTAAGGAATGAGAACGAGGGTAACGATGGAGTGAAGCTGGAGGGGGAGCGGGAGGATGGGGAATGAGGGCAACGATGGAGGTGAGACTGGAGGACGAGGGTAACAATGGAGGAGGTCGGTGGGGTTGGAGAACGAGAGTAACGATGGAGTGAAGGTGGAGGACGAGGGTAACGACGGAGGCGAGGCTGTATGTCGAGGGTAACGATGGAGGTGAAGCTGGAGGACGAGGGTAACGACGGAGGAGGCGGTTGAGGATGGAGAACTACGGTAACGATGGACGTGAGTCTAGAGGGCGAGGGTAACGACGGAGGCGAGGGTAAGATGAGGTTGGAAGGCGCCGCTTGCACGTACCGAGGATGGGGTTGCCGCGTGGCGTGGCGAGGCCGCCCAGCGTGACTAGGATTAGGGTAAGGATGAAGAACGAGGGTAATGATGGAGGTGAGGCTGGAGGACGAGGGTAACAATAGAGGAGGTCGGTGTGGTTGGTGAACGAGGGTAACGATGGAGGTGAGGATGGTGAACGTGTACAACGATGAACGTGAAACTGAGGGGAGGGTAACCATGGAGAAGGGTAAGGATGGAGAACGAGGGTAACGATTGACGCGAGGCTGAAGAGCGAGGGTCAGGATGGAGGTGGTGCTGGAGAACGAGGGTAACGATGGAGTGAAGCTGGAGGGCGAGGGTAACGACGGAGGCGAGGCTGAAGAGCGAGGGTAAGGATGGAGGTGGTGCTGGAGAACGAGGGTAACGATGGAGGTGAGGATGGAGGGCGAGGGTAACGATGGAGGACGAAGGTGACGATGGTGAAGGAGGGCAACGATTAGGTGAGGCTGGAAGGCGAGGTTTACAATGAAGGAGGTCGGTGTGGTTGGTGAACGAGGATAACGATGGGGGTGAGGCAGGTGGGCGAGGGTAACGATGGAGTGAATCTGGCGGGCGAGGGTAATCGCGAGGCGGCAAGTCGCCGCTTGCACGTACCGAGGATGGGGTTTCCGCGCGGCGTGGCGAGGCCGCCCAGCGTGAGCACGTGCGAGTGGTCCGCCGTGAGCACCACCAGCGTCTCGCTCAGGTCGACGAGCGGCAGCAGCGCCATGACGGCCGCCTCCAGCGCCAGCGCCTCGTCCAGCGCGCGGTACGCGTTGTTGTAGTGGTGCGCGTGGTCGATGCGGCCGCCTGCGGGCAAAAACCACGTCAAACCCTGGCGCGCGCGCGCTCCCGCAAAACACCGACTAATGCAGCCCCATTTGGCTTCTAGGAAGCGTCGTTATTTCACAGCAGGTGGTCGCTGCTTGCACGTGACAAGCGAAACCCAACACAATAGCGTACTATTATGATAAAATTTAATTATACCATGCCCTACTTAATAGAATTAATAGTACAATTAATTATACTTAACTACCGAAAATTAGACAAAATCTCTTTTGTCGTAGGGGGTCAAATCACATTCAAACCAGAAACGACACTCACTATTTATTGTAACTTCTCCTACTCATTCAATAAAATAGTAAAAGGACAGTACTACATAAATGTGTATGATGTTAACAATTTTTTACATGTCACTCACAACCACCCGTTTACACAAGTGCCACACGTCAATTCTACTCGCTTTGAGCTAAATTGAAGAGAAGTAATTCGTGAAAGGTGGAATATTCAACGTTTTGTGAGTGTAAATTTTTGTTGAGAGTCATGTTGGTACTGAAATGTTGCGTCATCACAAAATTTTTTTTTGAATATCTTCATGAAATATACCAACACTTCTATGCGTAACAGAACATATTAAAAATAATATTTCCAGAATTTTATTTTAATAATAAATACATTTATTCTTTAAATGAGAAAAATCTAACTTTTGTATTTCATTGAAACGTTAGTGGGCAGTCGCATTATTTACTTTTCTTTATTCTAAACATAAGAAATGCAACATAAGTATACTAGAAAATAGTAAATAAATGCTGGCGCATTTGGCACAATGTCTTAATTAGTAGCGTAACATGAAATGTAACTGTAATAGAGAAATTTAGCAGATAGAGTCATTCTATTTGTTATTACCATGCGATATTACTATGAAATACTAGTTGTAAGGGGGTAAAATAATATTGTTACAGATTTATGAGTGGTGAGATTCTCCTGAAAGTTTTTGATATAAAAAATAAACAAAACGTGATGAACCTGCAGTGTAACAAAATGTGTTTTAAATGAAATAATTTAATGGAAGAAACACATACAGAGTTCTCTTTGCTTTCGAACGCAGATGAAACAACGTAAAATATACTAATTTAAGCATTTTTATAAACTATAAACAGTAGCGATTAGTGCTTGTCAACTATCAGAAAAGCTGCGGATGCAAACGGATGATGATGAGAGTACAATAGTAGTTCATTCATTAAGGCCTGCTACTAGCATTGCTACTTCTCCTGGTAGTGTCTGAAGCTGAGTGTCCATTCTGCCTTTGGTTTGGATCAACTGAACCATATCTAGGACAAGATATGGAACACGAGACCTTGTTAAGCTGAGTAGACGTGTTCAAATCATGGTGCGTGCTATACCACTCCCAATTCATACTCCAATTTATCTGGAGGTCTTGGCTCTACACCGCCCAATCGTGAACTTTGAACAGAAGTACGCGTTCACAAGAATACAGGAGAAGGGAGCTGACATTAGACTACACAACCTAGTGCATTTGATCTAACAAGTCCATTGTTCTTAGCCAGCGAAGAAACAGTATCACACTTGTATAGCTAACATGTGTTTGTGTTGCTAGATTTTATCTGTTTTTGACTATCTTTTAAGTGTTTATTAGACATCTCAGTAACTGAGCTATGAGGAGATATGAATTCAATTGCAGGCAAATGAACACTTATGAAGCATGTTTGTTATGCGAAACATTGCTGGTGATGTAGAAGCACTTATGAGTCTCTCAACTTTTTCATCTTTTTCTGTAGCCGTATCTACACTATTGCTGGATGCCCACTACAATCCTAATTCTAACAAATTTGCACGTCGACTTGGAACACCCTTTTGTTCTTTTGCAGTATCAACTAGAGGTTTAGAACTTTTCACTGGTAATCTAATACTAGCTGATCGTGAAAGAAAATCTTTCTTCTTGCGTCTTCGTCTTCTTGCATCAGCTTTTGAGATATTACTAAGACCGATTTCAAATACACCCGAGTCAGATATGAGAAGATTTTGATATAATCCTGCTCTCAGTAAGGCTTTTTGACGCGAGTCAGATATGAAAAGATCTTGATATGATCCTAACAGCAATGCTTCCTTACTGGGCCTTGAGTTCCTTGTTCGCGGAGACTCATCACCACTGTCACCTACCGATCTTCTAAGATTTACAGCAGCATGACTTCTCTTTCCACTCCTTGTTCCCATATTCTGCTTATGTGATATTTTATCTCCTCCAGAGCCCAGATGTTCAACTGACTTTCGCGAAGCGATTTCCGCGAAGCGACCTCCGCGAAGCGACCTCCGCGAAGCGACCTCCGCGAAGTGACCTCCGCGAAGCGACCTCCGCGAAGCGACCTCCGCGAAGCGACCTCCGCGAAGCGACCTCCGCGAAGCGACCGAAATCGATGCCTTACGTCAACTATGTTGCCAAAGTAAAGGTGTTGACGTATGAGTCATTGCAGCCGGCAAGAAAATGTAGTTTCATAACCACGACTATCACAAATCATTTGCTATTGGACAATAAAATGTATATTTCTCACGGGTTTGTCCATCTTGAAACAAGACCGTGTGTATCTTCTTCTACCAACAAGAATTAGGCTTCAACCGGTTTCGATGTCCACTTTTTCTTTGGCCTACCTACATCTCTTCTTGCTAATGAAATATATTCAAGGGTTATTGCCGGCAAACTCCTACATGTCATACTTTCCAAATATTCGTAACATTTCTTCTTATTAGTACGTATTTTATCTAACACAGCGTGTCATTTAACTGTTCTGTTATATCCACATTCCTGTTTTTATCTAGGTGGGTGTATCCTAGAGTCATGTTTTTAAAAAAAAATTTCCTCCACCGTCTGTATCATAGCTATAAAAAACTCCCTTCCTTTATGCTTCCCCAGCCATTGGCGCATGGAAATTTTTAGTCTTCGCTTTTTCAAAGTGATGTTCACGAAGAGACTCTTATAATGGCTTTCGCCTTCAGTAAATTTTTGCCAAGAAATCCTACTCTGTTTAGCACACCGCTGTAACACAGCCGACGCTATTGTTTTCCTTGCCTCTTTATTCTGGTCGGTAAACATTTTTGGTAGACATCCAGCGTTCGCAGACTTTGAAGCAACCCAGTTTATCAATAATGAATATCACAGTTCCTTTACCTTTAGAGAGCTTGCGACACAATTCTTGTTGTTACTTGACGGTCATCGCGATGATCTCGTCAAGTTGCTGGATGTTGAGTGAACAATGTAGTCGCCGACCAAAAGTCCGCTCCGCTTTTCATCAACACGTTACACCTCCAGCTCTTATACAGTGACAGACTCATTGTCTAACAGTGTGAGCATCCACAAATGCATTTTAATACACCTTCTTCAGTCTTTAAAGAATACAAATAGACTTTCACCTACCACATTCAAGAATTATAAAAATGCAGTGAGGCTATTTATTTTAAGTTACGAATCTACTACTTGAGTGTGCTATGGGGCGATTGAGAAACCTCACGATAAACAAAATTTGCACATTATAAAATAATTAAAGAATAGAATATAAAAGGCATTTCTGTCTTATAGATCCTCATACAACATTTTGTATATACAATAATGATATTGTTCCTTTAATAACTTGATCAATGTGTGGTGGTAATCTTCGATTTGATACCCACTTGCATTCCTTCTTTGCTCAGGCTCAGATTGGGACATCTCTACTTAATCCTTCAGTGGTTGCGCTCTGAATTGGAATACGAGTGGTCGCGTGGATTGCTTTTGTAATCCAAGCTGTTTCCGACGTTTATCATTAATATAGCAGTTATCTTTTGCTACAATTTGATAGATGAGGTCTTTTACAAAAAGTACTGAAAAACCCAAGTCAAAAGTTTGTCAACTCTTGCTGTAAAAAGCGAATATATACGACTGGATTACAATAGTAATCCACGTGACTACCGAACGGTTAACAGGCGGCGCGGAGGAGGCAGATCTTCAAACATGGGCAGCTGGCTCTTTCTCGCCGCATTTGTCTGATGGCTATCAGGTTTCATGTGCGTCTACGCCTCACAGCTACCAAGGGATGGAACCTTTTCAACCCCCCCCCTAAAAAAACCGATGGAGTGTTCCAGATGAGCGAATAGCGGTTGACTGATCATTAGTAGTTGGAAACCGAGATATTGGAACTACTGATATATTGCGAAGGTTGTTGTGATTCCGCTTTGAAGAAATTAAAGCATTGCGGTATTGAATGTGGTGATTAATGTGAATAAACATCACGGTAAAACTTGGCAGCAAAATATATAATAGGCACAATTTTTTCAGAACTCCAGTAGGTCAACTGGATAAGCGAGTGAGAGCATGGATAAGCAAGTGAGTGAACGGTCAAGAGAAGCAAATTGACACAGATGACGAACGAAGAAGG
Organism: Teleogryllus occipitalis; assembly: GCA_011170035.1. Taxonomy (NCBI): domain Eukaryota; kingdom Metazoa; phylum Arthropoda; class Insecta; order Orthoptera; family Gryllidae; genus Teleogryllus; species Teleogryllus occipitalis. The sequence goes on along the minus strand of BLKR01003613.1, from coordinate 51,433 downwards.
CGTTGTTTGCGGACACGAGATGGTCAAGTTTAATATGTGTAGAAAGGGTTCAAAAATCACGAAAATTGCAGCAATCAAAGCGGTCAAACGAAATAAGTGACTTCGGTGATATAACGGTTAGATATCGGACTGATATATCCAAGTTCGCAGGTTCAAACCCGATCGAAGCTGTGGACTTTTAAGGGTGAAAATATCCTTCGAAAATATTCTTCGGAGGTAAGTAAAGTCAACTGGCCCAGATTTACATCATGTAAAATATCCTCAAACCTAAAAGAACCCTCTGAGAAAAATTAAAATTACCCTGTTTCGTCGCCCGAATCATACTTTTTTTTCCTGTTACACGGTGAAATGAGTGCAATTTGCGCGGCCAGGCGGAAGAGCAACTTCATGGTTTCAGCCTCGCCATGGAAAATGAGACATGGATTGAATTGAATTGAATTGAATAAGTCTAATAGACAGTCATTGGCCCAAAGGAGGTCAAGTACGCAAGGCGGCAAAACAGTTTGGCTCAGATTGCTCAGCGGCAACATATTTGTCTCTGTAGCCTCATTGTCGTAGGGTTCGATCCCCGATAATGAATTTTGACATCAGCTACTGAGTCGATTTTAAACATGACTGGAGAAGAATTTTATCAGTCGTCGTTCTGGTTGCTTTTTTTCCTAGGGCTTTTATCCAGCCGACAGCCGGTTGCCCTTTACGTCCCGAAGGGACGCATATTCGACCATACACTAGACAAACACTCTTGCGGGCTCCTCTGATCTGGGGTCAGAAGAACGCGAGGCCCTCCGCGACAACACACACACAAAGTCAAGGGACAAACAGCCATGCCCAAGGTGGGACTCGAACCCGCGACCCTTCGGACCAAAGCTCTGAGTCGGTACTCACTCTTAGCCACCTCGGCCATCCAGGATCATTCTGATCATTCAATTAGTCCACGTTTCGCATTTTTAACGGAGTAAATCTGCCAAAGCGTTGGTGTGGTCGAAGCTATTAGGTAAACGAAACAATAGTGCGATCAGACGATTTATAGACTCAATGGAAGTGTTCGACACTAGCTGCGTCGAATTCAACCAAGTGAAGAGGAGGGTGGACGCTCTGATCAGTGGGTTTCCGTGGTTTCTACGATCACCCCAGAAAAATAGAGCAATACAACTTCTAACTTGCGAGATTTTAGTGCGAGAAGTTGGGGAGAGAATCGAATCGCCACGATCAGCCCCAGGCAAATGGAGTAAAACACGCTCTAACTTGTAAGATGTCAGTGGGAGGAATTGTGGAGAGAATCGGATCGTCACGAGCTGGGTGACTTGGGCTAGCAAGTACATAGCGTCGCGGCGTGGGGATGAAGGCTGCTGGCGTCACGGCGGGCGAGACAAGAAGGAGCAAGGAATCAAATCAGTCCACGTTTTGCGTACATAACGGCAATTGAAGCTATATATATATCAGTCAAACATTGATGTGTTTGAAGCTATAAGATAAACGATTCAATAGTGCGATCAAACAATTTACAGACTCAATAAAAGTGCCCGATACTAGCTGCGTCGATTTCAACCAAGTGCGGAGAAGGCTGGACGCTCTGATCAGTAGTTTCCCGTGGTTTCTGCGATCAACACCAGGCAAATGGAGAAATACAACTTCTAACTTTCAAGATTTCAGTGCGAGGAGTTTTGGAAAGAATCGGATCGACACGAGCCCGCCGTTTGGGGTGGCAAGCACACAGCGTCGCGGCGCGGTGTAGCGGTGAAGCCCACAATCGTCGCAGCGGGTGAGGCGAGAAGGAGGAAGGAAATACATCAGTACACGTTTCGCGTATATAACGGCAATTCTTCTTTTTTTCTCTTTTCTGCGAGTGGAACTACACCATGCGGCGTCTCTCGCACCCAAGCTCCTATCTTCTTCTATCTTGCCAATCATCATCTTCGATGTGACGATCTCTCATTGTCTGTCACACACCGTCATACCACGTGAGTCTTGGTCTACCTCTCTTTCTGTGCATTGGCACCTGCCACCTCCAAGTTTTTAATGGCCATCTTTCCTCGGGCATTCTTCTAAGGTGACCATACCATTTTAACCTTCTCCCTTCTATTGTATCCATTATATCCGACATGACACCCATTTGCTACTTTATATTTTCATTCCTGATTCTTTCCATTAACGTTACACTACAGCTGCGTCTCCAAAACTCCATTTCCATAGCCTTTAACTTTTTCTCATTACTATTTGAGATCTCCCACAACTCAGCACCATAAAGTGATATACTTTCCACAGTTGCTTTATAAATTCTAATTTTCACTTTATTAGAAATATTTTTATTCCATATTATTGAATGTAATTGCCGAATAGCAGATTTTCCTTGCCGAATACGATGTTTAATTTCCTCTACACTGACCCCTTAGTCTGTTAAAATTGTTCCTAAATACTTATACGTCTGACAACACTTAACAACCGAGCCATCCTCCATTACTAAATCTTTTCCTGTCCCTCCTACCACCATGTACTCTGTCTTCTTAAAATTGATTTTCAAGCCCTATTCTCCATATTCCTCATTTAATTTCCTTAACATATAATGTGCATCGTCTTCATCCTCTGCGAATAACACTTGGTCATCTGCAAAATTTAGTGAATATAACATATCGTCATTCAATTTTATTCCCATCCTTTCACATTTTATCTTCCAGTTTCTTAGAGCTTCTCCTAGATATATTTTGAAGAGAGTTGGTGCAATACAACACCCCTGTCTTAGCCCTTTATTTATTTTTATTTTTTTTGATATGCTATTTCCTAATTTGACATAAGCGATATTCTCCGTATATAACTCTCTAATGGCCTTAATATATACGCTATTAATATGGTGGTTTTCCATGGTCATCCACAATTTTGAAAGGGAGACACTGTCGTACGCCTTTTGCAAGTCAATATAGACTAGATGTGTCTCAAGGTTATGCGCCAGCCGCTTATCTGTAACTTGTCGGATGGTAAATATATTATCTGTGCAGGATCTACCAGCACGAAAAACACTCTGTTCTTCCATTTCATTTATTTCATTTTCCAATCTGTTTTTAATAATTTTACCATATATTTTACCAAGGGAACTCAGGACAGTTATAGCACGGTAATTGGAGCAGTCCTCTTTATCTCCTATTTTAAATATATTGGAGATGTAACCCACTTTAAAGACTTCAGGTATCACACGGCCCCTGAGACATGCATTAAATAATTCTGAAAGCTGTTCAAACAACACCGATGGAGCCGATTTTATTAGTTCTATATTTATCCCACCGGGTCCGGGAGCTTTACCGCTTTTGAAACTTTTCACCACTTTCTCAACTTCAGTTGCTGATATATCTTCTACCGGATTGTCAGATGTATCCTTCAGCTGATATAGAGTGCGGTATTCTGTACGGTGTTCCTGCAGAAGTTCTAGTTAAAAAAAGAAGAAAGAACTAACGGCAATTGAAGGTATAAATCATCCAAATCAATGGTGTAGTCGAAGCTGTCAGGTAAGCAAAACAATCGTGCGATCAAACGATTTACAGACTCAATGGAAGTGTTCGACACTAGCTGCGTCGATTTCAACCAAGTGTGGAGGAGGCTGGACGCTCTGATCAGTAGTTTCCCGTGGTTTCTGCGATCAGCCCCAGGCAAATGGAGCAATACAAGTTCTAACTTGTAAGATGTCAGTGCGAAGAATTGTGGAGAGAATCGGATCGTCACGAGCTGGGCGACTGGGGCTAGCAAGTACCCGGCGTCGCGGCGCGGGGGTCAAGGCTGCAGGCGTCGGGGCGCGGCGTGGCGAGGCTGGCAGGCGTCGGGGCGAGCGCCGCAGACGCCCGAGGAGGCGCCGCGCCCACCGCAGGCGCGCGGTTTGCGAGTTGAGAACTAGTTGGCCGCGCCCGAGTCCATTTGGCCATTACCAACTTGGAAGTGCGGCTGATTGAGTTCCGAGGCGAAGCGCGAAGCCGCCCTGGGCCGCCCCGCCCCGCCCCGCCCCCTCGCGTCTCGGTAAACATGTATGCGGCCGCGGCGACGCCCCTCGATCGCCCATCGCCGCCCATCGCCCGACAACTCGCGACAGCTGCCAAGTGCCCGCCACGCCCTTGCCCTTGGAGGATGGGCGGAGCGGTGGCAGGCCTCGGGTAATGGATGGGCTCGATGGCAAGTTCTTTCGGCTTGGGGAAACAGCACTGGTGAGTACGAGCAGAGCCTAGACTGGAGAGAAATAAATAATAAGTCAATAAACTAACAATAATTAAGTTAGTAAGTTATGTGTCATATGTTGTAGTGAATTGTTAAGTATAAGTAGATAAATAAGTCAATAAAAATAAATTAACTTAAAATAATTAAAATAAATTAAATAAATTAAAATTAAATTAAATTAAAATAAAATAAAAGGAAACGGTTAAAATAAAACACATTAGGGGGCGAAGGGAAGTGGGAATCGGAAATAGGGCAGAGACGTTGGTGCGGACGATTTTCTGTGGTGTTGTTTGTTTTCAGGTGCTGAGGAGGCCAAACACTGGAAGGAGAATGCCTGACGCCCGCGCCAAATAAATAAATAGTTTAAAAACCTGATAGATTAGCATGTACTCGGCTTCTGACGGCAGGTTTTTCCCTCTTCAGGGGTTTTTCCTCAGCCGTACCTTATGGTCTCTTTTCCGCGGCATTGATGCGATGAAAAGACCATTTGGGGTGAATACCAGAATACGAAAGGTTAGAACGCGGTAGAACGTAGGTATTGTAATGGCTTAAAGGCCTTCGGCCTAGCCCCTTAGCATCACGTTCTCTAATTTGTATGTAATAATTACCTACTAAATAAAAAAAATAAAGTTCTTTCGGCGTGGAGTTCAATGAATAATAACTAGGGGCGGGATTTGATGACCTAAAACATCACCAAAAACGATCAATAAAATGCTCTTAAAATGTTTTTAAAATGCCCTACAAGCAATGAAAAATGACGTAAAAATTTGTTGAAAACCTGTTCAGATTCACAACTCAAGATGTAAATATTACTGATGTAATCAAGGCGTTTACCTTTCGTCAAAGTGAGTTCTGCTTGAAAACTTTTGGTTTGACCTGTTCTTTAGTTAACCTGAAATCGAACGAACTGCCAATGACGCTGATAAGGATCGCAGATACCTTAGATGCACAGCGGCTGACACTACAATGTCTGAGCGAAAAAATCGAATAGGCAACTCGGGAACTGTATGGAGTACATTGGTTGCGTCAAGTAAATGTTACACGTTTATGTATTATTAGATTATTTTACATTATCACAGGTTTTTAATTTATTGGTATAATTAAAATTTTAAAAAAATTAAAAATTTCTAAAAATTAAAATTTTTTAAAAAATTAAAAATTTTTAAAAAATTAAAAATTTTTAAAAAATTAAAAATTTTTAATTTATTGGTATAATTAAACTAATTTTGCAGACCACCAAGTTATTTTTAGTAGCTCAGAAGATGAATTACAAATTGCAGCACACAACTAAACGAACAGGCAACCAAATATAATATGCAAGTCTCCACTAGGAAAACAAAATCAATGGGAATTGAAGGAGCAAACCACATGAGATGTAAAATTGTGATTAATAATGAACCCATAGAACAGACAAACAATTTTACTTATTTAGGCTTCAATGTGTCTTACTGCCAGAAAAATGACATAAGTCGGAAATTAAATAGATTCTATAACATGTGGGGGACAATAAGAAGAACATTAAAAAATAAGTCTTTAAAAACCACGCAACTCAAATTCTACAAAGCAATGGCAGTTCCCATGCTAACTTACGCATGAAAAAACTGGACAATAAATAGAACAGACAGAAGAAAAATAGAAAGCACCGAAATGAAATTCTTACGTTCAGTAGCAGGTTACAATATCTTAGATAGACAATATAATGATGACATCAGAACCAAACTGAATATATTCAATCTGATGAATAGAATCCAATCATTTAGGAGCAACTGGCATGATCATATCCAACGCATGCCTCCAAACACACTTCCCATAATAATGTACACGTATAATCCTAAAGGAAGAAGAAATGTTGGCCGCCCCTTAACAAGATGGAGAGACTCACTCTCTTGATGTGGAAACAGGCCTTAAGGCCTAAATACATGAAGCAGAAGAAGAAGAAGAAGAAGAAGAAGAAGAAGAAGAATTAAACTAATGTATTTTCTTTTACATTCATGATATACAGAGAAGAATAATTTATTTGGAAAGCTAATATGTGAATGATTACATGAGAAATCATCAAAAGACAAAATTTGTGATGCTGCAAATGATTCTGAGCAAGAAATTGCAGTGGCCGAGAGTGAAGATGACACGTTTTCTGAGATTGATTATGTTAGTGATTATTCAAGCAGCGATCTAGAGAGTTGTTTATGATCTTCTCTCTGTATTGATCTTGAGATATGTTTTCATTGGCAAAGACAAGGTTACGAAGAGGAATAAAACATTGCTTGTCAGTAAATTTACAATAACTGGAAGTCGTCACGATCAAGAATAACCAACAACAAAATTAAGAAATCACTTTCGCGTTTTCAAAAGAGTAAACATACCACTATTACAATTATTACTACACTTACTACTTACTAGTGCAACACGTTTGCATGCAACGAACATATTTGTAAGGTAAAAAAGTGCAAAAATTGTTCTCAAGACTTATATATAAAATTAATTACAATTATTATTTAATTCAAATTTTAATATGTATACATTTAATATAATACTAAATAAAAATTATATCCAAGTATTATTCAAGCCTTGCAAAGTTCATTTTTCTAACAAAATGAGCTTGGTGTAGAAAATACGCCGCACGGCCGCTTGTGTGACAAAACATAGCGCGAGTAACTAAGGGTTAAAATGATGAAAAATGTACAAAATGACTTATTAGTCCAAATCGACGAAAAAGGAAAAAAATAATAATATACAAATGGGACATTTTCCTTTGGCATAACTCAAAATTAATATCTATACCAAAATACATTGTTCTAAAGTGAAAAGAAAAAAAATGACATTTAAATTTATTCAAATCTGTCCCCTAATAATATTACTAGCTTTTATAAACAAGAGAAAAATATCCATTAATCAAAATTTACTGATCTGAAAAAAAAGTTATTTAGAATGACTGTAATAAAGGTTTCATGGATAATACTCTGTTACTTAGAATGTATGTACTGCAGGTGGCACTGACGGTTGCCAAGACTTTGTTTGGTGGTTACGATTCAATGGCTCAATAAATGTCACATATTGTGAGTTTCATCCTTCTCAATTAACATTGGCGCCCAACGTGGGGCAAGGACAAGCATATATCAGGTTAGTGAGTCGCTTCATTCAAACATTTAGTAGTTTTTGTTTATAAGATCATTTGGTAAGGTGTGAGTTATTTATTTCAAAGTCAGAATTATTCAAGCAATTAGATACTTAAAGTATTTAAGTAACCTCAAAAATGTCGCTATTACATAAATTGAAATTATCAAGAGCTTCAATCAAGGGAACATTAACAAGAGTGAAAAATAGCATCAATAAAGACACAAGTAAATCAGAAGCAAAAGTTAAATTAAAAATATGTGAAGAAACTTGGCAAAAATTTCAAAACAAGCAAGAAGAAATAGAACAACAAGAGATAGCAGGTGATGAAGCCACAGAAATATTTATTCAAGAGTGTGAAAAGGAAAGAGAACTCTTCGAGTCGTCTTATTTTGAGACTGTAGCTACATTACAAGAAATCGTTGATGCTGCAGAAGAAAAACAGACACCGACTGAAGAGGTAAGTGATGTTCATTATCAAACAGTTTCTGACAAAATCAATATGAAAATGCAGAGATTACCAGAAATAAAATTACCGGAATTTAATGGAGACTTTTCAAAATGGATTTTTTTCAAAAATAATTTCGAAGCCACAATTCACACAGATATGCGATTAACAAATGTTCAAAAACAGCAGTATTTGATTGGAGTTCTTCAAGGCGAAGCTTTGAAGGTAATTCAAGGATTCCAGATATCCGAGGAAAATTATACAAGCGCATGGAATCTGCTGGTAGAAACTTATGATAACCAAATTATGATTATTGAAACACACTTAGAAGAATTATTGAAGTTTCCGTCCATATCTAAAGACAAGAAATCAGACTCTTTACGACAGCTGCATTTTCATATCCAGACTCATATTTCTTCGCTAAAAGCCATGAAACAACCGACTCAACATTGGGATACTTTAATTATTCATCTAGCAAGGAAAAATTTAGATTACGTGGAACAAAAAGATTGGCAAGAACGAGTAAAAGGAAGTAAACCAGAAAATATGCCGACTCTAGATGAATTTTTGAAGTTTTTAATTGAACGCTCGCAAGCATATATGTTGTTGCAACAAAACAGAAGCATACCTGTGAACTTAAAGACAAATTGGAAAGATAAAAAACAAGGAAATAAAGTTATTATGGCAACAACTCAAGGTATTTGTAACGTATGTGGAGGAAACCATCCTATTTTTAAATGTGAAATGTTATTAAATCAGTGCATTGAAGAAAGAAGGAAAATTCTCAAAGATAAAGGACATTGTCTTAATTGCTTGAAGTTAGGACATATAGCAAAATACTGCAAGGGGTCTAAATGTAAAAAATGCGGTCGCTCTCACAACACATTGCTACATCAAGAAGAAAGCAAAGTGACAGAAAAGAATGAAGAGAAGTTGAGTGTAAATCATTGTCGTGATTGTCGAGATTTACCTATTTCAGACAGCGTGAACTTAGCAAAAAGAAAAACATCACAGATTTTACTATCGACTGCCTTGGTTTACATTGAAGACGTTCATGGAAAAAGACGAAGGTGTCGTGCATTATTAGATCCAGGATCCCAGTCGAATTTGATGACTGAAGATTTGAGCAAGAAATTAGCATTAGATACTTGTGAAGCGAGTATGCAAATAATAGGAGTTGATAATGCCAAAACAGAATCGAGAAGAATCACTCGTGTAAAACTTATTTCATTGAATAGTGAGTTCAAAACATATGCAGAATTTTTAATTCTACCATGTATCACAGAGAAATTACCTCAACTGGAAGTAGATATGGAGCAAATTACAATTCCAAAAGGCGTTCATTTAGCAGATCCCACATTTAATAAACCTGGAAATATTGATTTATTAATTGGTGCTGGACTTTTTTGGAAAATAGTTATTGGTCAAATCAGAAATTCCATCAGTGGTCAACCAGCTCTACAAAACACACGCTTAGGATGGATCATTGGAGGCGAATTTAATGAAAACACGAGAGAATCCTCAACTACATGCTTGAAAGTTTCTAACGAAGAGTTATCGCAACAAATAGAGAGATTTTGGATTAATGAAACACTTCCAGAAACTCAGTGCTTAACAAAAGAGGACAAAGCATGCGAGGAACAATTTGATAATACTGCTTTTAGAGATGAAACAGGTAGATTTGTTGTTCGCTTACCTATCAGACAAGAAGTTAAAAGATTAGAATCATTGTTAAGAAGGCTTTCTAGACTACCAGAGCTTAAAAAAGCTTACATAGATTTCATGGATGAGTATCAAAAGCTTGGACACATGACTTTAGTTGATAAAGAGAAAAACCAAGTACATGCTAATTCATATTTTATACCACATCAAGCTGTATTACGCCCAGAGAGCAAAACGTCGAAAATCAGAATTGTATTTGACGCATCAGCAAAAACTTCAAATGGCACTTCTCTAAACGATAAGCTTATGACAGGGCCGAATTTACAAAGAGATCTCCTTCAGATCATTATTAGATTTCGCAGTCACAAATATGTCATAACTGCTGACGTGGAGAAAATGTTTAGACAAATTCTCATACATCCTGATGATAGAAAATATCAGCAAATTTTGTGGAAAGAAGAGCCTAATTCAGATTTTAAAGTATATCAATTAAACACAGTGACGTATGGCACAGCATCTGCGCCTTATCATGCCATGAGGTGTTTGAATGAACTGGCTAATATATATGAAAAAGAATTTCCATCTGCAGCAAAGATTATCCGTGAAGATTTTTATATGGATGATTGTTTAACAGGTGGAAGTACGATAGAAGATGTAATTTGTCTACAACAACAATTACAAACCATTTTTCAGAACGGAGGAATGCTGTTACGCAAGTGGAGATCCAACGACAAGAGAATTTTACAAAACGTCAAGAACTCAGGTAAAACACCTTTATTGGTTCTAGATGAGGAAGCTAGTAAGACCCTAGGATTGCTTTGGAATTCAACAGAGGACTGTCTCCAGTTTAAAATGAAACTGTCAACACAAAACCCAGAAACTAAAAGAGACGTTGCTTCAAGGATTGCACAGGTATATGATCCTCTTGGACTTGTCAGTCCTGTATTAATCAAGGGGAAGATCTTGATGCAATTATTGTGGGCAGATAAGATGGAATGGGATCAGTTATTACCACCAAAATATTTAAAGATTTGGATTGATTACTATTCGTCTCTAGAGCAACTTAATAATACCTACATACCGAGGAATGTGAATCCTGGGAATTTATTAAAAACTTTTAATTTATTCGGATTTAGTGATGCTTCCGAAAATGCATTAGGTGCTTGTTTTTATGCAGTCTACAGAACACATCAAGGTGTTTACATTTCCAATCTGATTTGTGCAAGGGCAAAAGTGGCACCCCTGAAGACTGTCTCATTACCAAGACTTGAATTAGAGGCAGCTCTTCTACTCGCAAAACTCCTAAAGAAATTAGAAGCAGCTTTATTGGATAAAATAGATACAGTGAGACTATGGAGTGACAGCACTATAGTCTTGGGATGGATCAATACCGAGACAAGATTGTTGAAGACGTTTGTAGCAAATCGGGTAGCGAAGATTAGAGAAATGACAGAACATGCTGTGTGGAAACATGTTTCATCGGAAGAAAATCCTGCGGATATTCTCTCTAGAGGTATTGCAGCAGCAGAGCTTCAAAACAAAAGGCTTTGGTGGAAGGGACCTCCATGGCTCAGTACTCCTAATCCACATCCAGAATACTCGAAAGGAGCAGAGACCGAGTTACCAGAATTGAAAACAACAGTGACATTGATTGTTACCTGTACAGACAGCCTTTTACATAGATTCTCATCATTTTTTAAGTTGTGTCGTGCAGTTGCAATTTGGCAACGATTTATTCGTAATTGCAAGTATAAAAATATGAAGACAATTGGTTCAATAACTGTTGAAGAGGTTCAACAGGCCGAAAATAAAGTGGTCGAATTGATGCAGCTAGAGACTTTCCATCATATAAGACAGTGCTTGAAGAACAAAGTGCGATTCCCAAAAAGAACTGCATTAAAATCACTCAGCTTATTTATCGATGAACAAGATGGATTGATAAAAGTGGGAGGAAGACTCCGATTTTCTGACCTAACAGAAGAACAAAAACATCCAATTCTTCTACCTGCAAATCATAAAATTACAGAGCTGATCATGAAAGGAGAACATGAACGTTTGAAACATTGCCCACCAGAACAATTATTACACGCAGTTCGTCAAAAATATTGGCCTATTTCTGGTAGAAGAATAGCCACTAGGATTGTCAAACGATGTCTCAAGTGCTTTCGTTTTAGCCCTGATGTTTCAGAAGTACGCATGGGAGATCTACCAAAAGAGAGAGTCACTTCAGTGATTCGACCATTTATTACAACGGGAATAGACTATGCAGGACCAATCTCTATCAGAGAAAGTCGCAGAAGAGGAAGAATACACGTAAGCAAAGGCTACATTGCAGTTTTCATTTGCTTCAGTACCAAAGCTGTCCATCTAGAGCTTGTGTCTGACCTTACAACAGACGCATTTTTAGCAGCACTTCAAAGATTCACTGCCCGTCGGGGTTTGTGTAAACAAATATTTTCGGATAATGGAAAGAATTTTGTTGGCGCTTCAAATGCCTTAAAGGAAATACAGTCTTTCCTGGAGAAACAATCTAATTTTATAGCATCTTCCGTCGCTCGACAGCAAATCAAATGGCAGTTTATGCCTCCACGATCGCCTCACTTTGGAGGATTGTGTGAAGCTGCAGTGAAGATGATCAAAAGACATTTGTTAACAGAAACGCAAGGTCATTCTTTTACTTATGAAGAAATGTATACCATATTATGCGACATTGAGGCTGTACTGAATTCACGCCCTCTTACACCTTTACCAAATGATCCTAATGACATTCAAGTTTTAACCCCCGCTCATTTCATTATTGGCGACTCACTAGTCCAGCCTGTACAATTAAATGTAAGCATTGAACCTGATAATCGTTTGTCTCGTTGGAAACACATCCAAAAGGTTAGGCAAAGACTTTGGCAGCGGTGGCAGCGAGAATACCTCCAAGAACTTCAGAAAAGATTAAAATGGCACGATTCGAGTCAACGAATTAATGTTGGTTCCCTAGTCCTTCTCATTGAGGACAATGTCCCACCATTACAGTGGCCTAGGGGTAGAGTAATGAAAATTCATCCAGGACCAGACGGAGAAGTTAGAGTTGTTACTATTAAAACAACTACTGGAATATTTACCAGAAGTGTCAAAAAGATTTGTCTTTTACCAATAGAAGATGAAGACTGCAAGAAAGAATAGTACATATTATGTAACTAATTCATACATTGTGTAATTGTTTTGATAATGTTATTATTGGGATATTGAAATGTTAAAATATCAAATAATTTGTTGAAAGAATACCTTTCAAGGGGGGCAGAATGTTACTTAGAATGTATGTACTGCAGGTGGCACTGACGGTTGCCAAGACTTTGTTTGGTGGTTACGATTCAATGGCTCAATAAATGTCACATATTGTGAGTTTCATCCTTCTCAATTAACATACTCCTAAGAATGTTTAAGTTAACGGAATAAGTCAATTCCATATATTTCAACAAATTAAAAAATCTTGGAAACCAAATACTCAAACCGAATAATTCTGGCCACTCGTCAAACTCATCTATACCGTACCTTCAAAGTCGTCACCCCTCCCATTACATGTCACAACTTTTTAGTTTGTCCTTGGTGATGTGATACAGAATAGCCACAACGGTAAGCTTGTAATAAAAAAACAGGACTTCTGTCAGACTGATGCATAGTATCTATCTGTTGTTATATTGACACCAGCATTTTTTTATAGGTTGAAACAATCTTTTTACAGTTTAAAGAGGACTTCTTTCTGATTTCTCTCTGTTGTATTTCCCAGCATACGCTTTCATAAATAACATCGATGATCTGCACTTACTAAAATTCTTATCAACATTTACTTACATTATTTTTCTGGTTTTGTTTTCATGAAAACTAAGAATGGACATTTTCCTCTGAATGAAGACAACATTTCATCAACGTATTATGAAATGCAGGATGGAAGTACCTGGGGGAGTGAAGCATGTAGACTCAGGAACACATCCCAAAGCGGAGCGATCTCGTCATTTTTTCGACGTTGAACTCTCGTATTCTTATCGTCATATCTAATAATGGAGAGCATTTGTAAAAATCTGTTTCTATTAAAAGTGGCTTGGTATATTGATCTCCCAAGCAAACATGACCATAAATCCTGCAGAAAAAATTGTTGCCTTGATAGACACTCGTAAGTAAAAGTACACCAATAAATGCATATATCTTTGCTTCACACGTCCATTCAATATTTCTTCTTCCGGCTTCTTATAATAATAATAATGACTTTATTTATGTGGCGAGACTCGGGCCATCAGGCCCGCTCTTCCGCCTAACCACGTAATACATACATTTATAGATACGAATTAAGATACATTTAGTAAATAAAAACAAATAAATAATAATATTTAGTAATAAGTAAATAATTCAGCGTACATATGTCATGCCCCTGGGCTCACAAACGCGACAAGAATACAACGTCCCAGCATTTGCCTTAAGCGACCGGGGAAAACCAGGGAAAACAAAGGCAGTGTGCATGCTCTTCAATATTGAGCAACAAAATAATATATTTAAGATAATTTTAAAAACAAACATTAATGACTCTGGATAACTCTAAAGGCGTGCCCGAATATAAATTCTGAGAGATATTAATTTAGTAATACGTATCAAATGTTAACAAAAAATTCATTTGTATGGGCCACAATCATCCAAACTATCTTCATCTTCACTTTCATGTGATGCCAAATCATTCAATAATTTTTGTATTTCGATTTCTGCCAACCTCTCTGTCATCTTGAATCACTAAACTGAATATAGTCTCGCTCTTACCGCCAATTCGGTTCAAGGGCGTTTACAGAAGTACAAATGCTGACAGCATTACCAACGCAAAGAATAAAAATTTCTTATAAAGACGAAAAGGAAAAAAATAACTCGAGAACTAAAAGCACAAAAAAAAAGAGACAGCGTCTTCTACCAGGGGAGGGGAAGGCTTGTCGAACCCGCACTAGAAAAACACTGATTAAAAAAACACAAATTATCGGGGACTATTATGGAAAACGAAGAATTAAACTGCCTCAACAATTACATTAATTCTCAACAATTCAGAGCAGATGAATCAAGTAATTTGAAAGCAATTCCTCGAGCTCCGTTGGTATTTCTAGGGTTCATGATCAAAAAAGTAAAAAAAAATATATATTTTTTCATCATTTTTTGCCTATTTGGGCTCCCCTTAAACGCATGAGTGTCAATGGTTCTTCCATGCGTTTGAGCCCGTTTTGGCAGGACTGTGAACGAAAAAAAAATTCAATGGCATTTTACAAATCATCCGTCCACTGCCAGTATTGGCGCTCATCCTCCAACGAGCAACACCAGGCGAATGCCGGAGCAGTACCCTAACAAACGGGCCACGGACCGCGCGCGATCTGTCCTTCCTCCTCCTTGTCCTATCCTCTCCCTTTACACACACACTTACACTAACATGCACTACACTACCACATATCCCGGGAGACTGGTCGGGAGCTTAGAGCTTGTCCCGACTGGGGCGGTGCCCCGTTGGTGGGAGAGTCCTGGTTAGGGAAACCCCACTAGCCGACGGTAGGTCGGCGCCGGATCTCACCATCCAGCGGGGGAAGATCACCGCCATCTCCCGAGAAAAACATGCACTACACTAACGGGACTAATGACCGAAGCAGTTGACGTGCCCGGAAACATGAAAAAAATCAATCAATCAATCAATCCAACGAGCGAGTTTTCTTTACTGCAGCCGCTCGCCGCAGGCGTCCTTTGTTCCGAGCTCTTCAATCGTGGCGATACTCACGGCAGCGCTTCGGAAGAGCGCGAAAAACATTTCCAGTCATCCCATCAGTTTGCGGGTGGAAGAAAGATGAGGTGAGGTGAGAAGGGGTGAACTGTGCGAGAAGTCTATTTTTCTCCGGTCTGACGTTTGCCAATAAATTCGTGCAAAGGTCACAGGTGGGCCCGATCGCCAATGGTGGATCTTTATGGAGAAATGGTGTCGAGAAAGCGAAACGGCCGAGCCTGCGTGTCTTCTGAAGTTGACAATATAGAGAGATACACCGGGAAGGTTATATCTACGCAGGGGAAAAAATGTTGAATTGTTGCAAAGGGAAATTTGAGAATAAAGTAATAATGTATTATCCTGCGATGAGTATAAAGTTTTTGGAATTATGAATTTAAAATAACCCAGAACTAGAAAGGTTGACTTCCAACTCGCAACTAGATGCAAGTGCTGATCCGTAGAAGGGCACTTAACCTGGTCGTGGCATACCTTGCATTCCTGCATAAACGAGAATATTTGTTCCTTGTATTTCATTCCAGTGGTGGTTTAAGAAGTGTATTGAAATTATACCTACATTTCATGCTCTGTTTCCATTCTGTTAATCAGCATAGAATTACGCTTAATGACATTTTTGTTGTAATTAAACCCTAAAATATAATTTCATTCATTGTACATTATTGCTAAAATCATTATTATTATTATTATTATTATTATTATTATTATTATATTATTTCCAAGAGTAAAGCGATTGTATTTTAAATGCAGTCCCAAAATTTTAATTTTAGATTGGAAAAGATACCTAGTACTGCTGATATTAATTATACAGTTTAATTCTAATAACAGTTTAATTATAATTTTCCATACAAATATAATTTGTCATAATTATTTTAATTATTTATTCAATGTTGTTGTTAATTTGGGCCTGAATTTTTTTCTTGTAACAGTTCAAGGAAACATTCTTTGCTAATGACCGGCTGCATTGCAAATATGCATCTACACATTACACACACACTTCTCTTGTATATTTGATAATTTCAAGCACTTCTCAATCGGAGACAAAATTCAGCCCTTGTTCATCACTAAGTCTCAAACTTTCAGTTCGTCTTAAGAGAACCAGTGACGATCTCGGATATCGTCCTAACGACCTGTAAACTTCGAAGGCCATCTGGGCAAGCCTAACAGTCCATTAGTTCGGACCCCATTCGCGTAGTCTTGATGCGAATAGTTCGGAAATTATCGAAGTCGGCCGTGGAAAGTTTACAGAGAAGGAGCGAGAAGTTAGAAGAGTTCATTTGCATCGGACTCTATCCAACCCTCGTGAAGTCTCTCGGGCCGAGGCATTCCGTCGTCCGAGAATCAATAAAAGATCTGCAGACGCGGACGGCGCACAGACACGAGGCAGATGTTTCGAGTTTCTTGGGCCTTGGAAGCTCCAGGAGCCAAGGAGGAGGCAGGAAAATCCGTTAAAATGACTTTCTAATGCGCCTTGAGGAACTACAGAATTCTATCTGCAAGATCGGTTGTCTCTATTAAAAAAGATCGATGCTGATTTAACGACCAATCGGTATTTCAATATCTATCCTTTTGAATTATTTTGACACAGATACGTAGTAATAATAATTAATTTTTATTCAGTCAAACGTTGATTTTGGAATTCATTAA
This sequence comes from Teleogryllus occipitalis, assembly GCA_011170035.1. Classification (NCBI taxonomy): domain Eukaryota; kingdom Metazoa; phylum Arthropoda; class Insecta; order Orthoptera; family Gryllidae; genus Teleogryllus; species Teleogryllus occipitalis. The sequence goes on along the minus strand of BLKR01003613.1, from coordinate 34,586 downwards.
ATTTCGTACCATTTTGTTTTCTAAGACATTTTCGAGAAAAGTTAGTCCTCGATTTCGTTCTGCGAATCAGAATGTAGTTTATTTAACTCAGTTTAAAATGTTTCGTTACAAATTACTTCGCCTGTCTCATGACACGGCAATACATTTCCAGGAATCGAACACCCACATAGAACATCTCACGCATTTGTGACTGTCTGCCTTTTTCAGTCCGCGAATTGCGCGTTCAACCGAACATTCTCCTCCCCCTCTTCTATCTTTGTCAGCTTCCATATTCCAAAATGAATCTTCAGTAAACGGAAAATTAATGGTATTTTATTTATTTTATTTTATTTATTTTTACGTCCATTTTTTTCTTCTATAAATCATCCTCTGTATTTTCTATACGTCTATTTATATACAGTTATAATATTTGTTGTTGAAATGTTTCTTCATCTCAAGAGAACTTCAATTACAGAAGAGCACAGCGTCAAAGGCGTCAGACGCGAACAAGGTTATAAACTTTTGAATTCTTATTGGGAAAATAAAAGTTCATAAACTTTTGCATTCCTCTTGGCAAAACGCTTCTTGTGGATTTTCGTTGGTGGACATAGGAGTTCAATTGATCGGAAATACACACACATTTGTTTACAGGCGCGAAAAGTCGGCAATAATATTAGATTAACTGGCACCCTATTCCTTGGTGAAAACAATATTCCTTAGTGACAACAAAGTTTCAAATGTAACGCGTGTGGGGGCCTCTTTGTAAGAGTTTTTGAGGATTATGGAACGGACAATTGGATTTACCTTATTTAATTTCAGGAATATTGCTTAGGCTTTCACTCATATGGTTTTAATAGGAGTTTGCTGAACCGTTCAATCACGAAACTCCTGGTTCTATTCCATTATATTTGGAGTCTTAAAGTGAAGCAGTAATTGAAGGTTGTATCTTTATTACAAACGTGCTTAAAACGTATGTTTGCAGTGTTCATCTAGTGTTTAAAGACAAAACCTAACGTTTTTAAAAGTTTAAAGAGTTTCTTATTTTTTAAATATTATCTAATTTAATTATTAATATATTGAAAAAAGTTATTTTCTTCAACCAGTCTATTCGCCCTAGAAGTTTGTAATTTGATCTGAGGAAACTATATACTGCCAAATTATTATCTCGTTTGTTCTAGTTTTAGCTTTTAACTTTTCCGTTCAAGAAGTGTAAAGAATGTCATATAATGCTGCAAAACTCAATGCCACAATTTTGACATAAAAATATAGCAACAAAAAGTGTAAATTATTCACTTTTCCATAAATTTTCTTTTGTAGTATAATTTTTTTACTTTTTCAGCTACTACTTACGTAGTGTAGAAAGTGTTTTGTAATGTTGCACAGCTAATGTTTGACAGATAAACTCTATTCATGGATATCTAGTCTTTACTAATGATATCTAACCAATACTAATGCGAGAAAGTAGTCGTAGAACTAATAGTTTTCAAATCAACTACAATTTGTTTTTAATGTTTGCAAATCATTTTAAAGTACAACAATTTAAGATTTAATCTACCTTAACTGAAAAGCATAGGAATAATTTATACTTTAAATCAGTTTATTTAACAAGCAAAGAAGAGCAAAGGGAGACGGCACAATCGTGGCGTTGAAGATGACACACGAAACGGTAAAATAAGAAGGAAATTCAATGAAACTGAATAAAAATAAGAATGAAAACAAATTGGAAGAGTGTGTCTTTCTGAATTGTCCCATTTTTACAGCCCTTAACAAACAATATAGGAGTGAACGATACTATTCTTAAGATGCTAGTCGCAAGTCATAGCGTCCTAGTAGTTACAGGAGATCGTGCTAGACCAATTTCATTTTTTTGATAGAGTCATTAACAATTAAAAATGAGGTAATGAATTCCAGGCTTTGTTTATATAAAATCAAAAAAATTAATCACAAAACAAGAAAGTTGACCATTTTATGACGAGACGACAAAGTTCACTGTTCATCAGATTTCTGCCTGGGCAGCAGTTACACAGTAAAAAGATGGTGATAGTGGAGTCAAGAAAAATTCATTAAACGACACTGTCAACAGAATCGTCCCATAATGAACAAGTTTCTTTCCGTAAACAGTACAATAATAAGCTACTTTCAAGACAGTCCCGAATCAAAGAAGTTTCATTCCAGTTTTCCGGTCCGGTATCACACAATCAACGAAAAACAAAACACTCTTGCAGCACAGAATATATACTACACAGAAAGGAAAGTAGAGGACGGCGCCTTTGACCCTCAGTGAACCACCGCGAAACACGAACCGCCATGAAAACTGTCATTTAGGACGAGGTTTTACTCTTATTTAATATTCTTAAAATAATATTTCGGTTCTACTATTAGGAAACCGAAGAATTAAGAAAAGTTGGGCGGAGATGGATGGCAGCAGGCTAGAGTATGTGACAAGTCCGATAAACTAGCCCAGATCAAAGAAAATAGAAAACTAATACGAAAAAGTCTGTGCCATTCTGTAGCACTACTAGTTATGCATTTATATTTTTTTACATTTTAATATCTATTTTTATTATTATTTGCCTATATGCGATATTAATATTTGCTGATACAAAGTAAATGTCCATTCGGGTTACGTATGTTTTTGCTAGTCATACACACCAAATACGAGTAAAGTGGAAATAAAAGGCACCTTCACCACCGTTCACTGCAGCGCACTGACTGGGAGGTCATAGGTTCGAGTCCTGACGGCGGCAGGATTTTCGACACTAGCTTTTCAGCTTGGTCGAATTCAGTCGCTGTCTCGAGGAGAATTCTAGCGGCCAGCTGCTCTGATCGGTAGTTTTCCGTGTTTTTTTCGATCAACACCAGGCGAATGCCGGAGCAGTACCCTACCAAACGGGCCACGGACCGCGCGCGATCTTTCCTTCCTCTTCCTTGTCCCATCCTCTCCCCTTACACACACACACACACACACTTACACTAACATGCACTACACTACCACATATTCCGGGAGACCGGTTGGGGGTTTAGAGCTTATCCCAGGTGGGGTGGTGCCCCGTTGGTGGGAGAGTCCTGGTTAGGGGGAAACCCCATCAGTAGGTCGGCGCCGGATCTCGCAATCCAGCGGGGGAAAATCACCGCCATCTCCCGCGGGAAAAAAACATGCACTACACTAACGGGACTAATGACCAGAGCAGTTGACGCGCCCGAAAACACGAAAAAAAATCAAAAATCAAAAATTCACCACCGTTCACCATACGACAAATGTCGGGACGTACAGCTGTTTACACACTTTCAATATGACGACCATGCCCGTCACATCGTTGCACGGATGGTGGGTAGCTTTCTTTTCTGTGTAGTACCTATGCTGTGCCCGCTGCGTTTAAGGACGCGGTGGCTGCTCGGACGGGCTGACGTAGGTCACGTGGTGCCCGGTGTGGTCCCGCGCATGCGCCGTGCGACGGCAACTCCAGTGACCCGCGTGCCCTGTGGCCTTATCTGCGCGGGCATCGGCCTGGCCCTCGCCCTCGCCCTCGCCCTTCAGTCGACGCAGGGTCCCCCGCGTGAGGCGGTTTCCGATGGCCCGTCCCGCGAATCAATCACTCACACGCCCCGCGCGATAACACGCGTTCTTCCATTAGGAAATAACAGCGCCACCCGTTGGATGCGCAACGCGCCGGGTGAATCCAAACAAGTACACAGAGATTTCTATAAGGAGGGACCGCTGTGGCAGCTACTGCTTGGGCACTGCTGCAACATAACTACAGGTTACATCCATGTACTCACTTTTTCAGTGCGTTCTTTTACGTGAGCTCTTTGCAAATGGCTTGCTTCATCACTATCTCTTCCAATGTCATCGCTTTGCAATGACCTTCCTTTGTTTCACGACCTGTCAAAATGGCCTCTTCTTAGAATAACTCCTCTAAATAGTTTGTAAGTATAACTCCTCTCTAATTAGTTTGTAAGTATCTAGTTTATAAGCTAGGCCATAAGTTAGCTATGTAAATAGAATTTAAGAATAAATATTACAAAAAAATGTTGGGAAGGATGTCTTTCAGTCGCGATTTCGGGATTTCTTTTGACGAACGATTCCGGGGAATGACGAACGCGTTGAAGAATCAAATATATAGAAGATCTAGTAGTGTCATTTGACAAAAGTTTAATAAGTTTATTACTTTCAATTATTCGATATGAATGGTAAATTCTCTGCAATGAAAAATATGTACATCAAATTTATTAGTTGTCTTTGTTCATGGAAGTTGCGAATTTTAGAAGTTTAAAATAGTGATTAAATGATACAGATTACAATATTTTAGAAGAAATTGTTTGAGACATTGTTATGTCAAATTTGTTGTACTGTACTATTTTAGAGCTTAAAGTGAATCGTTCTCCTAATAAAGCATTGTAAGAGTGCCACATTGTGAAATCTTTTTATTCGAGCGTAGAATATAAAAACTACCGTTTCGAAATGATTAAATGGGTTTAGGACTTTGTGGACAGAGTAAGAGAAGACATTGACTATCAGAAATCGTAATGTACAGCGAAAACAATAATAAATTATAAACTTAATTTCAATGACAAGTTAAACTAAATTATTAGAGATATTCATTTTTGTTTTGAAATATTTGAAATATGAAGTTCATTTCACTCAGCGTAACATTGTTCAATGATTCGTAAAACAGAACTTGACTAACCACCATAGTGTGTATAATATTTCGTAATCAGAGGGGAATTTGTTTCCCCGAGCATTACCTACCATTAAGCCTTCGGCAATTTTCTCGTGATTACCCACAAACTTGGAAGCAGCAAAAGAAGGAGAGGGTAAGTGCCCAATACAGGAGGTTGAGCCGGTGAGGCGTGTCGGGTGAACTGTAGCCTGTAACCGCTCTGCAGGTGACCTCGCGGGACCGGAACACGGGGCGCACTCGTGCGGGGACAGCGCGAGAGCTATAGTTCAGCGGCGCTGGCGGTGGGGCCGGGGTCACGGCCGTGAGGGAAGGGGAAGGGGAGGGAGGGTAGAGGAGGAAGGGTAGGGAGGATAGTGTAGAGTGAGGGAAGGGGAGGGATATGGTAGGGAGGAGGGAGGGGAGGGGAGGGAAGGGGAGGGTAGGGGTAGGGGGAGGGAGGGGAGAGGGAGAGGGTGGGAGGAGGGGAGCGACGGGCATTCCCGGGGGCGACCGAACCGGATCCCGCGGTGGTCGGGGGCGGGACCGGAACTGCGGGGGCGGGTCCGAGCGCTTCCTGGCGGCGGCGTCTGCAACATTTATCCGCTCCCGACCGCCTCGCAAATGATGACGAATGATCGGACCTGGTGGCGCCCTTGATGCACGGCCGCGCTCGCCGCGCTCGTCGCGGCCGTGTGCCGAACGAACCTCGGGTGTGCCGCACCCGGCCTGTCTTGTTTACCCTTCTTTTGATAAATCTCGTACATAAAACGACAGTTACGCCAAGGGGCCGCCAGGCGGCGCGCGCGACGTCGCGGGTCGCGCTGAACACGTGAGCAAATCAGCCACGCCCCCTTGCCGCTGGTTCAGGGGAGGGACTCCCCATATTTCTCTCGGGTTCATAACAGAGCCCGCCCGGCCTGCGCCATTCGCCGCCATGCCCTCTGAATTTTACTTTGATTAATATTCATGCGCGCACGATCGCTGTTTGTAACGCTTAAATGCGGATTTGGCTGATTGAGGGAGCGTTAAACCGGTTTGTTAGCTCAGCCTGCAGGATTCTTGGAATGGAAAAAAATCGCTCGGCAGAAATATGCTTTTTGATCTCGATTCGGAAAATCAAAGAAATTTGGGCAATGGCTATTGTGTGTTTTAGAGTTGACTTTAGAAGTCGTTTTGTGATGTCATTTGACAGTAGTTTATTTTTTAAGTAAAATCACCGAAAGTAAGTAAAAATTCATTTATTTGTTAATGTGTTAGGTTGAAAATATATTTTAAGTAACAAATGTAAAATATTATAATAATATTAATTTTAATTACACGAGTACGCATGTTATTAATTTAATTAAGCAACGTGCTTTTACTTCCATTTTATTTCAGGTCGAACTTTGACCGTTAAAAAATGACACAAAAAATATTTAAAATGTCGTTAACTTCCATAATTCACAAAAACCCATCATATACATTTGCGTAGGCGTAGTTGAACCGCGCCCGTACGAGACCTACACTGAATTTTAAAAATTACCTCTTTTCAACATCTCCAGAATTTTTAATACTGAAGCTAGTACTTTTGTAGTGCAACATTTTCTTTAATATTAGCTCTTAGAAATATTCCAGGAACAGGTTTCTTAAATCTTTTTACTTTTAGCAAAATTGGGCTAATTTTCCAAAATTAACTAATGAATTTTTCAAAATACGTCCCCACATCTTTTTGGTTTGGAGAGCGCACAATGCACTGAAACATCTCATAAACGCATTTCAACAAGGCACATTCACAAGGCAAGCTTCCCTAGCTCTTCATCAAAAAGAAAAAAAAAATAATTTCAAGGAAAAACTTTATTGCAGATACAGCACATATGGCTCTGTTTTTCTACGTAATCACCAACAACATTCAGACATTTTGCTTACCGAGGGCTCATCATTTGTATCCAAGTATCGTAGAAGTCTGCCGCCTGGGATAAATACCAGAGTTTTGGCAGTCATCTACAACTCGGCGTTACTACATAGTACTGTTAATGCTGTTAAAATACCGTTAATTTTTTACGAGTGTATACACTGAGATGATAAAAGGCATTATGAGATACCTCCTAATGCCGTGTTGGACCTCCTTTTGTCTGGCGAAGTGCAGCAACTCCACGTGGCATGGACTCAAGTCGTTGGAAGTTCCCTGCAGGAATATTGAACCATACTGCCTCTATAGCCTACCATATTTGCAAAATTGTGGTTGATGTAGGATTTTATGCACCAAATTACATCTCCTTGACGGGTAATCTGGGTGGTCAAATCATTCACTTAAAGTGTCCAGAGTGTTTTTCAAACCAATCGCTAACAATTCTGGCCCGGTCTCACGGCGCATTGTCATCCATACAAATTCCTTCGTTGTTTGGGACCATTAAGTCCGTGAATGGATGCAAATGGTCTCGAAATATCTAAATATAACCATTTCGTCAAAGATTTCTTCAGTTGAACTAGAGGACCCAGTCCATTCCATGTGAAAACCGCTGACTCCGTTATGGAGCCACTACCAGCTTGCACAGTGCATTGTTCACAACTTGGGTCCGTGGCTTCGTGGAGTCTGTGCCAAATTCGAACACTACAATCAGCTCTTACCAACTGAAATCGGGACTCATTTGATCAAGCCACAGTTTTTCAGTTTTCTATGGTCCAATCGATATGGTCACGATCCCAGGAAAGGCGCTGCAGACGATGTTCTGCTGTTAGCAAAGGCATCCGAGCCGACCTTCTGCTGCTATAGCCCATTAAAGACCAATTTCGTCGCACTGTCCCAGCGCATACGTTTTTCAAACTTACGACATGGATTTCTGCGGCTCTTTCATGAAGTGTTGCTTGTCTGTTAGCCCTGACAACTCTACGCCAACGCCGCTGCTGTCGGTGATTAAGTGAAACCTGTCAGCCACTGCATTGTCCGGGGTAAGAGGTTATGTCTGAAATTAGATATTTTTTACATATTCTTGACTCTGTGAATATCCGAACACTGAATTTTCTAACGTTTTTCCGAAATGAAATGACCCTTGCGTCTAGCTCCAACTGCTATTCCGCGTTCAGAGTCTGTTAATTCCCGTCCTGCGGTCATAATCACGTCAGAAATATTTTCATATGAATCACTTGAGTATAAATGAAAGCTCTTCTAATACCCTGCCCTTTTATACCTTTCGTTCGTCATACTACTGCTTTCATAAATATTTCCATAGTGCTATCTCATGACTTTTATCGCCTCAGTGTATTTTCTTCCTTCCTTCCTAGTCCATTAGGACGATGTGAGATAAGTATAGGTTCATGCAATTAAATCCCACTCACTTATCCCACTGACTATTTTTGTACATAATATTAATATTCTTTCTCTACATTTTTGTTTTTTATTATATAACATCACAACTTGTTATTTCCATCATTTTACATCAATCTTCACCTTTTACATATGTACATTACTTCCATTAATTACACTGAAAAACATATTTTAAAAATTGGCTGATATCTTGTTTTAAGATAAGTGAAATGTGCCGATTCAATATATGTAAACCATATCTCTATCACTTACCGTTTTTAGATATACTCTTTCAATCCTTTATATTTGACAATAACAATTATTATTATATGAACATGGAATTAGCCAAGAAAATAGTGAGATTAACCCTTTATGGAGCAAGTTCTAATTTTTTTATTATTTTAATGGTAATAAAATTGAAATATCCCACGTTTATCAGGAAAAATAAGGAAAAAAATTATAATTTGCAAATTTGCTTTATTTTGACCAAAAAAGGTATGTTGCATATCTGCAACACTGAGTAATTAAGGGTAACACCTGGAAACAATTGGTACACATGATTAATTCAAATGAAACTTCTTGAAACAATTGTTAGTTTTGTTGTAACACAATCCAACCCCGCATTTTTCACATACAGTTTGAGTAAATCCTTTACAGTTTGGATATTTGCATCTTATTCTTTTTTCTGCCCATTCAGGCCAGTGTCCAGATTGATCTTTGCGAACATCTTTAGGAGGCACATGTTGAGCAGGACCCTTTCTCTTCTTTTCCTGAATTGCATTTTCTAGTTCAGACTTTCTTTTACTTTCCCTTATTTTTGTTTGGTATTTACATAATGTTTCTGCTATTTCTATTCTGAAGTCAGCAGAACTGATAACACTTCCTGATCTTTTAGCTTCAGCATGAATTCTTCGATACAAAAGCCATGAATTGCACATTGTCAGATCAAGAAAGTGATAAAACAATCTTAGGTACCATCGTTTGCTGCGCAGTTTGATTTTGTAGTGCCCCATTATGCAATCTAGTAAATCAACTCCGCCCATGTGTCGGTTATACTCTGCAACGACAAATGGTCGCTCAACTATGATGTGCTGTTTCTTTGATCTGTCGTAACGTCTCACAGAGGATGTAGGATTTTTGCCTGCAAAGTTGGAGGCTAATGTAACTACTATTTTGTTATCTCTCCAAGCCACCACAGTTACATCTACCCCGTTATGATTGCCAACATGCTCGACAGATGAACCCCGGGGTTCCTTTTTGAAACTTTTCTCCTCGGGTAACTTACAGTTAGGAATGCGATTTCTTCTAATGGTCCCTAAGCACAAAATACCTCTATTTGATAAATACTCAATCAATGGCAAAGACGTGTAATAATTATCAAAAAACACACTGTAGTTTTAATTTGATGGAACATCCCGTGTAAGTCTCACAACTACATTTGATGAAGCACCCAGTTGAGGTTCTCCACTAGCACACTTATTCTCTTGACCACTGTAAACTTCAAATTTGTAAGCAAAGCCACTGACTCCACTGACAACGAATAATTTGAATCCCCATTTGTGTGGTTTGTCCGGTAGGTACTGCTTCAAAACACTTCGAGCTTTCGTCGAACACATTTGTTCATCTACGGACAAGTGAGCTTCAAGAGGAATTTTTCCAAAGCTTTGGTTCAGCTTTTCAATAAGGGGTCTGATTTTAAATAATCTATCAGAGTCTTGATGTCCATATGGTATCATTTGACTGTTATCGTTGAAGTGAAGAAGTTGCCTCAGTTGCTCAAACCTCTTGGATGTCATTGTCTCCTTTATAGGAATAAACCCAACTCTTTCAGACCAATACATTTTAACATTAGGCAATCGAATTATAGACATGTAATAAATTATTCCTAAAAACTGCCGTATTTCTATGCTATTTACATTCACTGGCTTATTTGCATCTTTTTGAACGCTATATAAATTGGTCTGATCCCTTATAAGATCGATTATTTCATTAGGAAACAAATACGAAAAAACTTGAAAAGGGGTTTCCAGTTCCAGAATTTCATTTCGTAGTGCAGCAGATCCTTTGAATTTTGTTTGGTTTTCATTTAACTCCAAATTTTTGATTTTCCATGCAACATTTACACGTGCTGGTTTATCACAATTACGAGAACTTGTAGGTCCATCATAATTGCTTGCAAGAGCAGGTTCTGCATTCGTTGAAGAATTGGTACTGGTTGGTACAGAATATGCATCTTCATTATTTTTAGTTACAATTTCTTCTTCGCTCAGTTCTTCATCAGTGTCTTCATTCACCGCAATTCTATATGTGGGATCAGCCACATCGTCATCATCCGAGAAATCTAATCCATCGTCACTATCTATCCAATTTTTAACAATTTCCTCTAATTCATTATCTGACAACGGGCGTAGATATCTTTCCATTTCCCCTAAAACGAATAACGCATAGTAAGAATTCCAGTTAAAAAAATTTATCGGACTTACGCGGTGTTGCATTTCTGCAACAAAAGAAAAATGATTCCTATATAGATTTATTGCAACTTATTAAAAGAATGTAATACATATATTTAAAAAATAAAGCCTTACCTTTATTCTTTTCAGATTTTTAACCAAAAAAACGCACGTTTTCAACAAAAACAAAGCCTCGAAAACGCAAATAACCGGCAAAAGTAACTTCCTACGGGTTTGGGGATTCGAATGACGAAAGTCGTTGAGAAACGCTATCTTTGTAATGGTCGGAGTACTAATCTTGTAGGGCGGTTCGTAGCATTCCTGCAACAGTGCTTCAGCTCGCTAAAACTCATGTCCTAGCAATATTATATGGGTTTTATTTGTATGTTGCAGAAGTGCAACAGTGCTCCATAAAGGGTTAAGTCACATGGACGCATGCTATATAGTAATATATATTTCAAGGTATAATACAGACAAAATCCGTATACACTGAAAAGGCTTAACCTAATGTGTATTTGGTTTGAATGTCTTGGCTGTAAATTCACGTTTGTGCTGAGCATTGGCATGTCACGACAAGCGTCCAGACGTAGTCAGCCAAATTGCTGCACTCCTTTGGCCTCCATCACCGAGATTTCCTCGTGAAAACCATGTTCGTCAATGAGCAATACTAGGTTTTCGCGGAAGATGTCAAGATGTGAGTCGAGGAGATGAATTGTGAAGGATATGACGGCACCCAGCTTTTTGTAGGCACAGATGCGCTTCTTCACAACATTTACATAGGGTATTTATAATTTCCGCGGAAATTAGCTACAACTGATTTGCCCATTTACGTATTGTTCGCTCGTGTACTAAAGGGTTAACGACCCTGATATAGAGTGTCGAGTGAGACTGCTGCCTCGCGAACAATTATTTAGGAAAACACCCAATTATATAAACAAACAGCAAAAAAAATTACCTATAACAAACAATTATATTTAATACCATCAATATAATAAAATAATACACAAAAATCTATGTGATATAATCAAACATCAAAATAATATTGCATCACTACATTCATTCAAACTTCTACAACATGCAGGTAAAACAGCTAAATATCAAAGGAAAATTTGTATTAGAGAATGAGAAATATTATTTACAATATTTACAAGTCAAATTTAGTATTTAGATTTTACTGGATATAAAAGGTATGCTACTTACTCGCGGTGTCAGCCACGTACAACGTGATAGAATAATGAATTAGCTCTCCTGAGCATGCACCAGCCACTCGTATAGTTTCTAATAAGTCGATAATTTGTTATTCAGATCCGAGGATACACCTTTTCGAAGAGATAACACATTAGTTTCGTTGGCTTTGTAGGTAATCTATTAGCCATTAGCTGATTTTTCTGCAAGTCATCCGTTCTTGGGAATCTAATTTAACCTCCTTTAGGAACCAATTTGCATACTAGCTATATCAACGTCGCATTCAGGTTTCTTTGCTCTTGGTACCGACCAAGCGGCATCCTTTGATTTTCAATGTCGTAGAGCTTATTTGGCCCCGTCTGTGGCTTGATGTCTTTGAGTGGCTGAGCTAATGCTGACGTTGAGAAATTTCGGTTTCTTAGTGGGAAAAATGATGGATACTTTGTTACGAAGGTTGAAATTAAATTGAAATTAAGACTGCCTTATGAGTATATTTTAACTTGTGGGTAGATAAGGTCCTTTGAGTTTTAGGTGAACATACGAGAGTAAAGTTTGTTAAGTCGTGATATAGAGTAGAGTTAACTCTTCAACGTGTTGGTGAGGGTGTGCGCTGTAGCATTTGAAGGCGGCTTTAAGGGAAAGGTGCGGTCAGCGGCACCGCGGGAGCAGGTAGCCAGCTGAGCGCATCCGGCGAGGCTGCTGCGGGAGTATCTCAGCTCAGGCGGCGTTGCATTTCTGAGTGCTCTACCCTGAGAATGCATCGCTTCACACCACCACCACCACCACCACTAATAATAATAATAATAATAATAATAATAATAATAATAATAATAATAATAAATCAGCTAACCTTGTATAATAGCCTACAATAGTTAAACCTGACAAAATCATTGTATATAGAATTACAAAAAGCTACAATCCTCAACACATGCAAAATAGTTAGGAAGTTTCTGGATAGCAGTGTGACTCACACCTAATACATATATCCTACTCCAAAATGAAAATCGGATAGGGCCTTCACTTGGCAAAAGCCCGTAAGGTCACTTTAATCCTGGGACCACATCCAGAGACATAATTGTATAATAATAATAAATAATAATAATAATAATAATAATAATAATAATAATAATAATGATAATAATATCAATAATAAAATTATGACGATAATTATGACGAATAAAATAATGACGATAATTTATTATAAATACGACGCACACACTTTTATCAACAAATATTTTCAGATAATGAAATAATGCATACCACGCATGTCTGACATTCGCAATAATTTAATGTGATACGTAGTACATAGAAGATAAAGTATTGTAAATTAATTGTTTTCATAAAAACAGAAATAGAAACATATCCATCGATATTAAACTATTTGTATGGAAAATCACTCAGTAAGAAACAGATAATTCGCCGTAACATACAACCAGCGTCTGTCCACGGCACGGACAAGCGACGAGAGTCTGTAGACGGCATACCGCAAATCAGAGGAGAAACAGGTAAACGTCCCTTCCGTCCTGAGACGGTTTACCGCGAATGGAAAGGAAAATCCATGCCCTCTAGGGATGGCATACCGCGTTTAGAAGAGAAAGGAAATTGCCGTCTGTAGACGGCATACCACGCTGAAGGGTTAAAGCGAGTCTTGATGAAGCTAGAGTCTCGTTATGAAGGGCCCCAGGTCAACGATCGTGTTTTCTAAGAGCAAGAGTCTCGTGAATTGAGGCCTGGATCGTTTTTTAGCGAGCAAGAATCTCGTCACGTAAGGTTTGAATCGAAACAGAGTATAATTAATGCGAGTCTTTATGATGCCAGAGACTCGTTTATAAGGAACCCGGGTCGAAGATCGTCTTTTCTAGGAGCAATACTCTCGTCAGTTGGGGTCTGTCGTTTTTCAGGGAGCACGAATCTCATCGCATAATATTTATATCGATGTAAAGTAGAGTTAAAGCGAGTCTTTATGAAGGTAAAGTCTTATTGATAAGGGTCCCCAGGTCAACGGTATCTTTCTCTAGGAGCAAGACTCTCCTAGAAAGTCTCTCCTAGGAGTCCGGATCGTCTTCCAGGGAGCAAAAATCAAGCCACTTAAGGTTAAGATCAATATAAAGTAGAGTAGAGTTAAAGCGTGTCTTTATGAAACTAATGAGAGTACACTGATCGATGATCGTATTTTCCTAGAGCAAGACTCTCGTCACTTGAGGTCTGAATCATATTTCAAGGAGCAAGCATCTCGCTACGTAAGGTTGAATCGATATATAGTAGAGTTAAAGCGAGTTTTTCTGAAGCTAGAGTCTCGTTAATGAGGTTCTCCGGGTCGACGATCGTGTTTTTTAGGAGCATGACTTTCGTGACAGTGTCTGGATCGTTTTTCTGGGAGTAGGAATCTTGTTCCTTAAGGTTTGGATCGATATTGAGTAGAGTTAAAGCGAGTCTTTTTGAAGTTAGAGCCTCGTTAATGAGGGTCGACGATCATGTTTTCTAGGAGCAAGACTCTCGTCACTTTGGGTCTAGATCGTTTTTCAGGGAGCATGAATCTCGACACTTAAGGTTTGGATTTTTAATAAAATTGTTGCTACTTTTTACATATTATTCCGATTATATGTTTTGAAAGACATCAACCTCCATCAGCAGATCTTTTTTTTAATTTGTTGCATCTACAAATTGACGCAACACGTCTCCAAACCCTTTAAGGGGCGTTGTGTGCTGGGGAGTAATCCAGCATTAATTTGCGCGCTTGGGAAGTAATCCTCCATTAACCTTATGTCATGTCACGTCACGTCACGTCGTAGTCAGTTGTCAAGAGAACCGCCAGGCAGCACCTCCGCGTACGCACCTCCTGAGTCACTATCCAGCAGCCAGAATTGGGAACGAATAAGGGTAGGGTTTACGACACTTCACAGGTGTTGGACTAGCCCTTGTTAAGCAGACAAACTCGTTTTGTTGAAACAAAATTCATATGAGATTTGACGGGAATCGAACCCAGATCTCAGTGGTGAAAGGCTCGCGACCTCGCTATGTGTCACGAGTGAGCTCTTTTGGAATTTGATTATTGTTAATAAGAATATTAATTTGAACCTAAATTAGTTGGAAGGCAATAAGAAAACTGTAGTTGAATGCATGAAGAATATGATTTATGTATAATAAACAATTCATTCATAGTTAATGTCAAAGTTTCATATTTATAGGCATGTAAAAGTTACCGTTGTAAACGAGGCGGTGCGGTGGCCTGAGTTGAACTCATGCCTTAAAATCAAAGGACCTGATCTTCCACGAATTAAAAGATAGAAAAGACTGGGGAAGACCCGGACTATAGTGTGATTGATTCATTGATTGTTAGTGATTCTGGATGCCTCAACTACTATGGTCATTAGTCCCGGTAAGTGTAGTGCATGTTTTCTATCGGGAGGTGGCGATGTTCTTCCCTCACTGGATTGTGAGATCCGGCGCCAACCTACAGTTGGTTTAGCGGGGTTTTCCACAACCAGGTATCTCCCACCAGCAGAGTACCACCCCAGCGAAGACAAGTTCTAAGCCTCCGACCGGTCTCCCGGCATCTGAGGAAGTGTAGTGAATGTTAGTGAGTGTGTGTGTGAGGATAGGACAAGGAAGAGGTAGGAAAGATTACGCACGGTCCGTGGCTCGTTTGAAAACAACTGATCAGAGCAGCCGGCCGCTAGAATTCTCCTCCCGACAGCGACTGAATACGACCTACCTAGTGTCACAAATCCTGCAACCATCGGAACTCGAACCAAGGCTCTCCCGGTCAGAGGGACTAGAGTGACATCAGTTGCAGCCCCGAGCCATCTCTCCCGCTGAAGTCGAGTATGGATTGGAAAAACACCTAGAGGATCTGCTGCAGAAGATCTTTTGTGAACCGAGCCGAGTGACGTCGACTTATCGTTTACGAGGGTAACACCCGCACTAATTACTCGGCTGATTGTTCTATATGGATTTTCGAAATTCCACCCCGGTCTACATTACTCTCAAAGAATAAGGTCCAAGTCGGATGCGGCCAAGCGAATTTTGTTTGTAAAATTGTACCTCCCTTTGCCATTGACGATTCCGATGACGGTAGGATCTTCGGATTCCTGTCTTTCATTTTCTATCCACCAGTCCTTGCTGCAGCACTTTGGGATACGTGTTATAATTTCAATGTAAAAGTTTTCGTTCAAACGCACGTCTGATTGAATCGGATACAATACCAGCTTACTCGCAATGTCACAATTGTTTTATTACATGTAGTTATTTTTTTCTTTCTCCATTACAACACTCAAGATGGATTTAAAAATGTATTTCTCAACTTGCGAATAAATATTTAGGGTATTTTCAATTTATTTTGTGACAATAGGAAAATGGCCGAGAGCGCTACCACACCCTTTTGCACCCGAGGATCGCGAATGTTTATGATGCAGAACTACGACGCCGAACGTTAGATCGAAGTAAGTTATTACCAAATGCATGCTATTAATTCTTTTTGTTTTCTCGTATACTTTATCGTACAGAGAAATATTCGTAGTATTGAGAAAGTTCTAAAGTTCTATAATGCCGCCACAGAAAGTTCTATGTTGCCAATACAGCCTTCGACGCGGCGTCACCCGGACAGCTAAGATCATTAACATTTTACGTAATTACTTATTGACACAGTATTTTTGATAAAAATTTAATTTGGAAGAAATACGGATCTCTATCAGTATTTTTTAAACTAGACTTTTCGATATTTTAAATTTATGTATATATATAAATTTGAAATAATTAATATATAATAAATTTATATATATATATATATATATTGTAGACGGTTCCCGGTTTACGAGTTCTTTTATGAAAGTAATACAACTCTTCACAACGTATTTCCTATCTACATTTATAGCAACTCATTTCGAATCCGTAGTTGAACGCTACGAGAAAGAGAAGTGCGTTGAAGTGTGCTTGTGCATGCGTCAGTAAACTCAATTACGAAAATGGACGTCGAGAGGAGCGCTTCAAGGCTACTCTTTTAGAAGGCAGTGTTCCGGCATGTGAACCGCTGCGAACTCTTACGAAGGCAAAGCGTAGCTCCGTTCGTAACGCTCCTTGTCGCCCTTACAAGCCGACGAGGAGGGAACTTACGGTGGAGTATGTGGGGGCGGATTTCCATGAAGAAAAATAATTTTCCCCAGAGCCTTATAGAGTAGAAGAAGTACACATGTTGTTAAGTATTATTTAAGGTTTTGAGCATAATTGTTTGAATTTCAATGTGTTCTTGTGAATAACTGGACGGAGTAAAGCAAACAGACAAGAAAGGAACTCAATTTATTGGTAAGAACGTTGTTAAAATTATTATTTATTTTCCTGTCTATAGATGTCTTAATGTATCAGACCTGACGATAAAAATAATTATTTTCCAAAATGTTATTCTATTATAAATCACATATTACCCCTGCAAATGATTTTGTTGAATTTTCTTCTGGCATTCACAAAAGGCAGTAAAAAATATGGTGTTAATATAATTTTCGGTTCTCTTCGTATTTTTGAAAATTGCAAAAATTTCAAAAAGTTAACATTTTAAAATTACAGGCGCGAGGTCGATAGAGCAGAGATAATACTCATGACGAGTATACTCAAAGGATCCGAGTTTTGTTGGTTTAAAACACTTTTGCAGGTTTGGGTAGTAGAATAATATAGCGAAGCCCTTAGGTGTAATGCTAGAAAGTGTGTGGTATTGGAGCACCACTAGTTTAGATACACCTGCTTGTTTGACTTCGTGCATTGCTGTTGAATACGACTATAGCTTTCTCGCCCCTTTTGGGATACAATATTTCTTTCTCTATCATTGCTAAACAAATGAAACTGAGCTTATTTGCGCAAACTTTCCCGCTGTATTCAATAAATTTAATTTCAAGTTTGCCTCGATTAACACACAATGGGAAAAGTGCAGCAAAGTCTTCTAAATAATGTTGAAAAAATTCCAGATTTTAACATTGAATAGGTTTTTAATATTTGAGTAACGAAAGTGAAACTTGGCTCGTAACATATCAACACTGCATTGTTTCTGAATTGCTAATTTTATTCTCATATCTCTAACTATCTCTTCGAAAGTTAAGTTTAAAATCGACAATTTTGGAAAAATATGTTAGTAAGGCAAAATTGAGGTTAATTTCATTGAATGAAGAGAATTTGTACAAGTAATCCCAGTTTCGTGTATTTAAAGATAACAGAGAAAAAAGTACTTTATCTCGAAATTGCGAAAATCATATAGTCGTAACGTATCACGACTCTGCATGGGCAAAAAAAAAACACTATATAAAAAACCTATTTCATCTATGAAACCAGCTCACAATAGTTTCTTTGAGACATGGAATACAAATTTTCATCAAAATCCGGAACGGTCGCGCGGGATGTTTCTCCCTAAATAGACCACTTTGGCATGGCATGACCCTCATACATGATTTCTCATTGCAGGTTTATTGGCAAAAGGTGATAATCTTCGTCCTAAGTATGCCCTAAAAATAACATTTATTATGAGGCAATACTGAATATGTTTTCTCAACAACACGTTTTTTCCCCTCTCATATATAGCTTTACTTTACCCCACCTTTTTGTGATTGAGAAACGAGCGTATTAAATTCCATGACGTTCGTACAAGTTTTGAGTCAGTAACTGTAACTCCTCGCATGGCCAAGCATGATATTGAAACGCAGCCGTTAGTGTGGGGGACCCCAAGCAATCCCTACGAAAAGTTGTTACAAAAAACTCTTTTATTGAGTTCAGAATAGTATTTGCTTTATTACGTGTATTGTGTATCATCGTACAATGTTGTACAAGAACATTTGTGCCAATTTCGCAAATATTTTGTCATATATTGCAAAGTTGAAAAAACAATGCTTTTGCGTACTTAGAGAAGTCATGTTATCATCTTTGGAATTACTATTATATTAAACCTTTGTATTTCTCACCATTGTTTTTACAAGAACACTTGGACACACTTATAGAGAACGTTTAGAAAATATGTCAAATAAATACCTCTACCTCTAAAATCCACTGTCTAATATCTCGCACACTCATAGCTGTGGTAAACGCAGTTTCCTGCAACTCGCGCAACACAACTGAGAATGTAAAACGGTACGTAGAGAATATAAGATAAGATAATTGCTAGCTATCAACACTTAGAAGTATCTCCAACACAATAGTATCATATTAGGGATGTAACAACGAACAAATACAACAAAAATATATATGTGAACGTCAAAATATAAACAACAAGAATGACAAATTCGGGGTATCTTCATTTTCCCAGAGTCATTTCTATGTAATACAAAAACCATATTACTATGAAAAGGGTGTTAAAATTTTGCAAATAAATGAATATTTACATACGCGAGAGAAAAAAATCGACCATATTTTTTTCTGCTAATCATAAAAAAAGAGAGACCAGGGGGGACCTTAGGTCCCCCGCTAGGCCATGCGAGGGTTAAGAAGGGCCCAAAAGAGTATACACCGCACAACGCACACCGCCCCACCCCGCAGTATATAAAGAGGGGCCCCAAAAATGTATACAGTGCACAACGCCCCACCCCTGCAGTATATAAAGAGGGGTATAAAAATGTACTTATTACATTTAATAAGTTATTACAATTAACTGTAAAATGTACTTATTACAATTAATATTAACAACACAAACAATGTATCTGATGAAATCAACAAAAGGGTGATGAAAGGTAATAAGGCCTATTATGCAAATATACCACTCCTAAAATCTGCTCTCTTGACTAGGAAAACAAAAGTCAAGTTGTATAAAACTTTAATCCGACCAATAGTAACTTACGGAGCAGAAACATGGGTCCTGAGCAATAATGACATCGAGACAGTACGTAGATTTGAAAGGAAAATTGTAAGGAGAATATATGGAGCTGTAAAAGATAGAGAAAGATGGAGGATAAGATCTAATGAAGAAATAAACAATATACTTGAAGATCAAGATATAATTAGATTCATAAAATCTCGCAAAATTTCTTGGTTGGGACACGTGCAGAGAATGGGAATGGAAAGAATGCCTAAACATATACATGAAAATAACATTCTGGGCGTACGAAAACGTGGCAGGCCCAGAAAAAGTTGGATCCAGGATGTTGTGGATGACCTGAAAACAATGAAAATCACTGGATGGTGGGAGAAGGCCGAAAGAAGAGAGGAATGGAGGCAGATCGTGAAGGCAGCCGTGGCCCACATCGAGCTGTAGTGCTTTGGAAGAAAAAGAAGAATAAAAATGTATATACCGCACACTTCCCCGCCCCGCAGTACATAACATCTTTTTTCTGGTAATTGTAAGGGGAGAAAGAGAACGGGGAGATCTTAGGTCCCCCGCTCGGCCACGCGAGAGTTAATCTTGGTTATGTCTACTCACCTTCCACAAAGAGGAAGAAGCCCTTTGGGTTGCGCTGCAGAACTCGAAGTGCCGTCACAGCCATCTCAGTGAGCGACGGGTCCCCGTCAGGTCCCGTGTCACGGTCGGCGTCAAACTCAAGGTGCGAATATGCGAACAACCCTGCCAACAAGAAAATGAGGTTTCTTACATTTATTTACACAGATAGTGAATACATAGTGTCATGTTCAAGAAAACGCACTCAGTTTCTCAACAACAAGTTTATTTACATACGAACAGCAAAAATACAATACCGGCCAGAAAATAACTTTGCCTCATGCACATTCTACCAAAACCACGGTTTCTTCAATCTACGTCTCCCACTCAGTCTGTTCCGTCTCTGGCGGCGCTGCCTTATCAAGCAGCCGGCGCCGTAGCCTCGCTTCACGGCCACCGGCTCGCAGGCTAGCTGATTATTTCTTATTGGCCGGGCGTCTTTGCCGGTCTGACGCCCAGCCGCCACCCGCCGCCGCTGCCGCCTCGCGCCGCTTTAGGCGCGCTCTTCAACTTTGTCACACAGCCGCAACACATAGCTTAGTTCATATTAACTCTACATATGTTTGATGACTTAATAGCTAACTTAAAACTTAAAACTAATACAAAGGTGGAGGTTACCCTTGAGGCTCCTATAGTCAGGATCTAATTCAAAGAATTTCTGAAGAAAAATGTGAAATGAAAACCTATTTTGTATTCTGGTTCTTTGCGATGGATTTTTGCCAAGTCTGTGAACGGATAGTGAAGGGATTTGAGATATGTTTGATACAAGAAAATTTACACAAATTTGGTTTAATTTGAAAAAAGGAAATAATGAGATAAACACTGTGGCTTTTAGACTGTAATAGCTTGTAAACTTCATGTGCAATGTTTCAAGTAGTTTGCTGATGATAGATTTCCTCCCGTTAGCTGGTATTAGACGTACATAATTTGCAAATTAATTACACAGAATCGTTATGATATGAATATGAGGAAGCCGCATTATCTTGTAGCGCAACTAGTTTAAGCTTCACTTGAGATTAAGTTATTTTGTAACTAGTTTTCTCAAAAACAAGAAAAAAATCCCATAACAATGAGACACAGAGATATACTATGGTCGTAAAGAACTGTGACTGAATTTCTTACCCGTGAATCAGACCGAGCAGTTCTAGTCAAAACATGTTCATAGGTTTAAAGGTATGAAAGCAAGGATAATTTCACGACAAGAAACAACAATTTATTCCGCTAAAGTAAAAATGTGTAAACCATTTAATGCTCTCGTATTTTTTCATTCGTTCTTTCTTATTGACACTTGTAAAATATAGTATTAACTTAAGAAAATATTACCTCACAAATCACTTTATTTTACTTTCGTTATAAACATCAACTAATAATCGTCATTATCATTAATAACTTTAAGGACAAAATTTGGATTAGAGAAGAAAACATTCAACTTGCATTGTTTCCCTTGCAATCCCCTCTTCCATTTTGTTACTTGTAGTATTCAAATTAATAGAAATGAGATAATTATAGCAAATAATGTAAAAAGCGCTATATGCCCATTCATAACTCACTAAAATAAATTTGTAATTGTAAATAAATTTTAAAGAATGGTCAATGGCTATCTAGATAACTTAAGTTACAGTAAATACAAACACTGTATTGCTGAAATTCAATTAATGTCAAAATATCTTTTGAACAACAGGAAAGTAAATTACTAAAGATAAAACGCAGATAAACACTCTACGCCGTGGATATTTCGCTGCTGATAAGGGTCAGTAAGGAATTAATATTCTTGCAAAGCATTTTGGAAGTACCTCCAGATCACCCCTGTCATGAATTCTTCATTCAATAGCGATGAAGAAATATTTACGAAAACCGGAATACCAACGGCCACACTTTATATTTAATTCATATCTCCATTGAATACCTCCACAGAAATCAGAGTTTTCAAGAAAAAAAAGCCTCTGGCATTATGGGATATACAACGCATGTGTTAAAATATTAAATCAACAAACAATGCTTCTCTAACGGCAATATTCAACTCCTGTTTGTGATTAAATTATTTTCCTCAACTATGAACTACTGGTTTTATAGATGGTTTCTGGTACTAGATAGTTTTCAAATCAAGGTTTGTCTCACCCTCTTCCCTGATGCCATCTATGGCATAAAGGCCTAAAGGACATTTTTTTTACATTTTCTCAATTGTTCGGGCCTCTGGGTAGAAGTGAATTATAATTTTGGGAAAATAATATAAGCACATTTTCGTTCAAAAATGTGGAACAATTTTTGAGAAAAGGTATATTGACGGTTTCTAAAATAGCATAATTTTGAGCTCATTTTAATAGAAAACTGTAGAGATTTCTAGAAACATTACATTGGAAATCATTTGAAGTACTTTCTCTCGCAAATTCAATAATGTACGAATATTATCCGTTATGTACCCATGTCGTAGGACGCATAACACATAGTACCCAGTCAGTTCGGTCCTACGTCAGTCAACTCCTGCGTCACCCGATGGCATGTGTAGTAATTTGTGTAAATTTCTCCGTGTCTGAAATAAAGTGTGTTTTGAGGACTCCAGTGGTAACACGAAAAAGGATATGGGATACAAAATACGGGAAATTACGGGATACAAAAAGTAACAAAGGAATTATTTTTTAAATATTTTTTTGAATACAGTAAGAAGATTGATGTTTGCTTGCTTCAAGTGCTAAAGAAACATTATCTACTAATTCTAATGAAATAATATCTATTAGTGTGAAATGAAAAATTAAAAGTACTAATCTAAGTTCGAGAGCCAGTTTGAATACTTCAAACGTTCAGATTACAAACAGTGTTGGTAGAAGTATTTCCCAGTACCAACATTCAAAAATCCTGGTACATCACGAAAATTCCTGGTACCAATGAAAATTAATTTAAATTCTTAAATTGTTCATATTATAACTTAATTATGTTCTTAACCCGCACAGGAAGTTTGTTAAAATTAACTCATATCAACTCATTTTGTATTGATAAACTAAATGGAAGACCAAGACTTTCTATCCACTTTTACTATACATGATCTTTCCATAATACTACTACAGCATAAGCTAGAGAACGACAATCATATGACTCCCTTAATGTTTTTGCGACAGCGTTTTCACAATTTCATAGATTTTTCTAATATCAGCGCTAATTTTGATTTTTTAAACAAAAAAATAAACGAATTTTAAATCTTACACCATCAATTTCCGTAGACTTAAAATCCTTACTAAAGACATTCTGGTATTTAAACGTATAAGGATGGTACATGGTATCCTCATTAAAATCCTGGTAAAAATAACAGGATCCTGGTTCATCTAACAAGACTGTTTGCAAAACCGATATCATGCTTCCCACGCTGATAACATTATTTGTTGTGAAATATTTTACTTTATTTCTAATTCATTCCGTAAAACCTGAAAATGATTAATATCGATTAGTTAGAAATTCATCTTGTCACAAGTTATGAAATTAATTATGAAATCATTAAGGAAATTTATTCAATAGAGTCGTGAATATTTTTAATAGGTACATCAAAGTCTGGTTCGATAGATAAAGATGTGAAGGATATGGGCCAATTACGACTTACAAAAAGTAATAATTGCCATGAGTTTCTCTTCGATTCTCGAAGTCTTCGTAGGTCGACTAATTACAAAAGTTTACGAAGACTTTTTTTGCATTGGCGCGCTTTTTTGCAAGTGAAAAGAAAATTCTTGAAAATTTATTTTGAAATTTGTAGATTATTATGTAATTAAACTGGCTACCGTTCTCATGAACCAAGTTTTAAAGTTTCGACTAATTACGAAGTACTTGTGTTTGCGAAACCTTGTACTCCAAGTAATTTCTTCTCATAATTGCTGTTGGCAGATTCAAATACTTCGCTTAACAACAATGTTCTAAGGAAATATGGTCTTCTATGTCTGGAATTTACCTTTGTCGTGACATTGACTTAAATCTCAAAATTTTCTACACTTTTTTTTTCCTAGGGCTTTTATCCAGCTGACAGCCGGATGCCCTTTACGTCCCGTAGGGACGCATATTCGACCATACACCAGACAAACACTCTTGCGGGCTCCTCTGATCTGGGGTCAGAAGAACGCGAGGCCCTCCGCGACAACACACACAAAGTCAAGGGACAAACAGCCATGCCCAAGGCGGGACTCGAACCCGCGACCCTTCGGACCGAAGCGCTGAGTCGGTACTCGCTCTTAGCCATCTCGGCCATTTAGGTCGGCAATTTTGTATACTTTAATGTCGTAAATTGAAATTCGTCTTTATTACGATAGGAATTGATTTTCGTTTAAAATAAGATTGAAAAGTTCAATTCAGTTTTATCTTTCAGTGTCAACTCTTAGGCAACATTATTTGTTCCCAATAGAAATGATTAATTTAGATTAAGATTTCGTGACACTGCATTTCAGTTCAGAATTATTTTAACAGTAATTTGCTCCGATATTTTTCCACTAATGTTCATTGACAGTTAAGAATACTCAGCGCGACTATAATTGTTAGTTTTTGGTTTTTTAAGGTCGTATCAACATCTAGGTCATTGGCGACCACTATTGAATTTAACGTCATGGTAACTGTTGAAATGAAACAATATGGTGATGATAAGGGGTGAAAGGATGGACACCATGCCCAAAGCGGGACTCGAACCCGGGATCCTTCGATCTGAGATCGCTATGACACAACTGCCTTAGCGATCTCGGCCACCGGATTGGCAATTGTTACTTTCTTCCTATACTTTGACTCGTTTCAATTTGTAGCTCTTGATCCGAAAGCTTGTTCTCCTTTTACGATCGTCGCCCGCCCCCAAACATTGCCGGTCTCCCTCACCTCCATCTACGGGGACAAATTATTTGCAAAATGGTATTTAATAGAAAAATCTCTCTATTGACTCAAAACATTAGAATTCAACTATAGAATTTAAGGAGCTTGTTAATACTTGGTGTCGGTATCTTTATCACGAAAAAAATCAATAATTCATCTAGGTATGCCTAGGAGTTTTTTTTTCATAATTCGGTAAATTCGTCATCTTCAATCCAAATGGTAATAAGTACTTCACGAATTATTCCCTTGTTGTAGGATTATTTGCCTATACTTTCATTTTAAGAACACTCCATATTGATTATATTAGATTCATATCCGGGTTATATCCTGACCAGTCGAGCACACAAATATCACTGGAATCCAAGTCACTTTTCAGTTTTTGATCAGTTGAAAGGAGCACCATCGTGCATGAAAATTCCATCCCAGTTGAAAACTCATCCATTGATGAAACAAGGCATCTCAAAGTACCTCTTTATATTGTTCGCTTTTCGTGTTGCCTTGTACCATGTGAATTTCGTCTTGTTCATTCACTGAAATCACCCCACAAATCACCACTTAAGAAGAAAAACTTCAGAGGAAAAACTTCACTAGTGGCATCACACATTCCTTCTTAAAGGCTTCCCCTGGCCGTCTTCTAACATAATATGGCTGTCATCCATAACGAAAATTAGTGTTTCATCACTGAATACAACTTGAAGCAAATTTAGAAAAAATAATATTTTATTTATCTGCACATTAAAGCACACGTACTTTCTTATTTTCACCACAAACGTTCCAAAATTGGGGAAGAATGAAATTTTATTTATAATTTTTTTTAAATGACCTCCTACCACTGCTACCTTGTATATTCTTGGTACAACTTGGCCCATTTAAGTTGTTTTTTTTTATCATAGAAGCAGACAATTTTTGTCGTGCATTTAAATCACATTCAAATAGATTCCTGCTTACAATTCTTGACGATATTTGTACATCGTTCTCTCGGATAACCCTTTGGGGTTAAGACGACTTTAAATATCTTTTTATGGATGCTTTTCTTTGCAAAAGACGGACCAAAACTTAGGTTGTAGCCGTCTTTCGTTCGCTTTTACTCTTCAACTGATGTGAGGTCCGCTTTTATTACATTAACATTACCGCAAATTTATTGACATATGCCACTAACTCCTACAATATGACTAATTTCTGTCATGGTATTATTATTGCATTGTAGTAACACTTCAACTCTGGTGCGTTTTCGTGGAGACAAGTCTGTTGCCATGCCCATCTTCACGCTTACACAGACTCTTGTACTGCGAGAAACTCGGATACCTGCTACCCAACCCAGGTGCCCCCACCTCTCTTTTGCAGTTAGGGGTGGGTTTGGAATGTGGCCTAGATCCTGGCAGGTGAAGTGACAAATTGCATTACACACCTACAAGCGCCGAGAAAAAAATAATTACGGCCCCCAAAGACGCCCCCAAGAAAACATAAAACTATTGTTAAAATGTCATGGTTGTTATTGCAATGGATATATATGTTATAAAACAGATCTATTGGCTTGAATGAACATTTCAATGGAGGGCTGCATTACCAAATGTGCATACAACACATTGTAGAAATATAGCGATTTTTCTCTCGTCCAATTTGTTCACTTTTACCCTTAAAGTTATAATTTAGAGTTTAAGAAATAATTTTGAAAATAATTTGTCCACTACTGTATTACATCATAATTTGGGGCGGATTTTAATGAAATGACGTTTTTGCTTTTCACTTTAAAACAATGCGGTTTAGTATAGAAATTAATTTTGTTATGATGAAAGAAACTGTCTTATTTTATGTAATTTTTTTTTCATTTTTCGTCGATTACGACTAATAGATAATAGGAAACCAATGTTCTCCATACAATTCCTGGTTAACCTATTCGATTTCTTCGTTCAAAAATTGTAATGTCAGCCGCTGTGAGTGTGTAATCTAAGGTTTTTGTGACGCCCATCAGCGGCATTGTGGTCGCAGCCGATTTCGGGGTAACTAAGTTTAGAGATTTCCTGGTAAAGAACAGTCCAAATCAAAAGATTGCGAGCAGAGTTTACTTTAACGAATAGAAGAAACCTCGAACAACATCCTCTGACCGGGAGGTCCTAGGTTCGAGTCCTGACGGCGGCAGGATTTTCGATACTAGCTTTTCAACTAGGTCGAATTCAATCGCTGTCTGGATGAGAATTCTAGCCGCCGGCTGCTCTGATCGGTAGTTTTCCGTGGTTTGTCCGACCAACACCAGGCGAATGCCGGAACCTTACCAAACGGGCCACGGACCGCGCGCGATCTGTCCTTCCTCTTCCTTGTTCTATCCTCTCCCCTTACACACATACACTAACATGCACTACACTACCACATATTCCGGGAGACTGGTCGGGAGCTTAGAGCTTGTCCCGGCTGGGGCGGTGCCCCGCTAGTGAGAGTCTCTTGGTTAGGGGGAAATCCCACTAGCCGACGGTAGGTCGGCGCCGGATCTCGCCATCCATTGGGGGAAGATCACCGCCATCTCCCGAGAAAAACTATGCACTACACTAACGGGACTAATAACCACAGTAGTTGACGCGCCCGGAAACACGAAGAAATCAATCAATCAAACAACATCAGTAACATATTGAACTAACGGCTATTATCCTAATCTAGATTCGCATTTGTTCCGCAAACGATGTCCCCCACCAAAATGTTGAATAATCAGAATGTATACTCTACCTCCACCTATTGTGAACAGCTTCCATAAATCTTGATTACGCGATTCCTATCAAATACGATACGAGTCAAAGGATTTCTCACGATTTATTGGAGTGGAGTGGTATCCAACGAAATGATGGAATTACTCATTTCGCGATACTCAAAGGTGAGTTCGTACTAGCGCATGACAAAACGCATTGTACCCCGATAGTTCTCTCTGGCTTGCTTTTGTGGTTTCGGGAGGCACGTGTGCTGGTTATCTGGTTGTGAAATCAAAGGTCTCTGTCAAGGTTCGGAGCTGTCGCAAGCCCTCATTCTCGGTAGTGTCGGCAGTATAGGCATGGAGGAATGGTATCGACGGAGGATGCTCTATGCAAAGGGTTTTGGAAATTTCGGCGAATTTCGCTGGTGATACGCACCGTGAACTCATACCGTTGTGCGTGTGCATATTTCCGGAATACACACGTTTGACATGCGGCGTCCAATAGACTACCCCTTTGAATTGAAATTATTGAAGGCGTTCCCACTGTCAACAATACTAGTAGTATTACTAGTATTACTAGTATTACTAGTACTAATACTAGTAGTATTGTTCACAATGACGACGACTTCAATCATTTCAATTGTGTAAATGTCAACTATAATTCACCACTAAACCAATATACGCCTTAGAAGTTACGTCAGTGATAGTGCTTTATTGGCTAATATTGTAAACTAGCTGAAGTACCCGGCTTTTCTCGGGTATTTATTACAGTAAATTATTTTATATGAAGAGGAATACAGTCTTTTCATGCCCTGCGGCGGGACCTACCTCTATATCTTCCAATGAATCTCTTCTCCGCCCTACTCCCTGCCATGCTCTGCCCGGCCACGCCATGATAGCTGTCTTCTCTTGATCCCCATTTGAAAATTACCCCATTAAAAGTTCCAGCTTCTAAATATTCACTTTATAACTAAAAGCAATGAACAAATCATAACTACAAAATAAAATACTTGTAAACTCACATATAAAATTTTTGGGGAGTTTTATATAATATTCCAACACTATCAATAAATTCTCACGTAAAACTTATCCTATTTTTATATTTTTTCTTCTATTGTATTCATTAAGAAAGTTTTGAAATTGATCTGTCAACTCGTGACCTTAAAGGGACTTACTGTTTTAAGCTGAGTATAACATGCAGAAGTTCATGCACGGGTACGGTAGTCGGTAGATCCGGAGTAATAGTTATAGATGTCATAACGTAATTGATGAATCTTAATCATAAAAATAAATGAAAATACTTGTATCTATTCTGAATCATAATTACCAGCTTTTATAATTCTGAAGACGACAAAAATGTATATGTTTAATGTCCTATGTGCTAGTAACATGTAGTATAAAACTTAGTATAAAACGTTCAGGTAAATCAATTCATCATGCGACTGATCTATTAGAAAACTAATGATCCACCAACATTACATTATGTGTAAATAATAAATTGACAATGCACTGAGCCACATAACAAAACATATTAGCATCATTATTTTATCTCAAGTGATAGAGATTATGGATCCTAAAATATGAATAATAGAAACCAAGGACTCCCAAATATTATTTGCTCGGACAAAAATATTTTTAGACAAATTAATTTTTGCTAATTTTTGTTTTGAAAAATATGAATGAACTCATTCATTGGGAGATATTGATATGCAACAGAACTTTACAGAGTAGTCTTAATATGTAAATGATCTTCCTAAATTACCTGCCACTGCACAGAAATCCATCACATATTGAAGAAAAATTTTTACTGGGTTTACAAAAACATAAATTACTTTCAACTTTTCCACTTTGTAGAAGAGAGCTGAATAACAGAAACAAAAGAGTCCCAGATTGTTTAATTTGCTTAGACAAAATGTTTTTAGATAAATTAATTTTTCCAATTAATTATTGA
Organism: Teleogryllus occipitalis; assembly: GCA_011170035.1. NCBI lineage: Eukaryota > Metazoa > Arthropoda > Insecta > Orthoptera > Gryllidae > Teleogryllus > Teleogryllus occipitalis. The sequence goes on along the minus strand of BLKR01003613.1, from coordinate 5,166 downwards.
AAAATATATATGAATTCATTCATTAAGACCAAGTGACATGCAAAACTACTGCACAGATTAGTCTTAATATTGTAATGATCATTGCTTAATTACCAACTACTGCACTAAACTTCTTCACATACAGAAGTAAAACGTACAACTGGAATTAATATGACAAACAACTGTACAGATTAATCTTAATATGTAAATGATCATTCCTAAATAACACACCACTGTTCAAATATTGAAGTAAAATATTTACTGGATGGAGTGAAAACATACACACATTTTCCATTTTATCAATTTGAACCTAAGAACTGTGTAAATAGTCAAATTGAGGGTCCTAATGTACAGCTGCCCTACTACTTAGAGAATTATTCATATTTCTTCCCTTCATGCAGTATTATTTTCAATGGGGCGAGTGAGTACATCAGCAAGTCGATCTTCCCTCTGAGTAGCCGATTCAAAATTTTAGTAGACTGCCTATCTCTTGGCATTTGTAATATGTTTTGACAAATGTGACACTCGTTTCGTCAAACAATTCGATTGTCACAAATTTCTGTAAAAGAAGACGTTGTTGATATTGTATACGATATCTATATATTGTACATTGTTATATTACTGTATATTCTGTACTGTATATTATTGTACTTTTTACTATCTCAACCTACCTCACTTATTAAACACTTTAAACTCACAATGATTTCTGCCACATTGTGTATAACACGGACAAAGAGCAATGCATGAACATTGACATTCTTTACCACTTCAAGCTTTCTTTCAAATGTTCACACAGAGACATTACATAACCTTATTTAAACTCAAATGAATTTCGTAATAATTCTGGACATTGATAAAATCAGTAGTAGATCTCAGACGTCATCCTCTAGTGGCGCGCAGCTAAACTATTGGCATTGATGCACTCTTGAATCTGTGATGTAAAGCTAGGCAAAAATGTCCAGAAAAGTAATTATTTTGAAAATATATTACTGTTTATGTTTGTAAATCATAGCCTATAGTACTCCAGGCCTTTAGAGGTTGTTAGCACAAAAGTTTCGTCGGCATTGGCTCAGTAGATTCAGAGATTACCGCGGTGGAAGACAACGCACTTCTGTCTTTATATATTAGTATAGATATAGATAATGAATACAAACTCCTTGTCTTGTAGCATTTAAGTTTTGTTCTTAAGATTTAGCAATCATAACGGGACAGTGGCGATCACAACAAAGGTCGCGTGGCGAGGTATTTGTTCCGACGCTTCTCAAAAGCCGTGTGTGGTCAGCACCAAGCAAGTGACTGCTGTGAGTCAAGTCATATAAGTGTATCTATAAAACCCGTTAAAAAAGTATTTTTTTAAAATTTATTTTAATTCGCATCAAAACATTTTGTAATTCCATATCATATATGTTCAATCTATTAAAGTTAGTGTTTATTTGTAAAATTAGTTTTCCTTTATTTTTACCTAAGGTAGTCTGTCAAACTACGCCTTTGTAATAATGCTTGGTAATCTAGGGTTAACTCGGGAGTGCTCACAATAGATCTGTGAGACGAAAGCCACGGCAAATTTATGATCTTGATTTATTGCAATGCATTAAAGGTCTGGTATTTCATGTATTTCTTCATTGTACTTTTCTGAGAACGCTTGGCCTATTTTTATCCTTTCGATGAATAATTTCCCGTCAGTATGTTGAAATTTGATCGCTGCGTTGAGCTATTCCCGTTAGATACGTTGCGTGCTTTTGCACCAGTGCATTGTGAGCTCATGGCCTAAGCGGTACGTATCACGACATTACGTTCAGCCGTGTCTATGATATTCAGAGTACGTATTCGGAAAATATCATCTGCTTTATCTAGAATCGACTCTCACGATTTCGTCCTAAGGAGATAGAATATATGTCGGAGATGTCTGAAGAGAAATGAAAAAAAAATGCTAACCTTGCAAAAGGGAAAAAAGGCAAAGACTTTTCTAATGATTTTTGTGAAAAATATAAAATATATTTGTGTTTAGAACATACCAGAATCATTTGTGCTAATTATATTTACTATTATTTAATACGACAATGAAATGGTTAAGGATTTTTGCGTGTAACAATGTTTACCTTTCTCACCATAAGTATTCACACAAGGTTTCAGCAGTATAGAATTTATTAACAATTGCATTGGTGGGCATGTAGAAGCTAAACAAAATATGTTTATCAGAAAATAGAGCTTCAGATCAGTTACAATCACACAAAGATGCAGCTATATCTGAAAGATACATTGCGGACATTGGCGTAAGTCTACCTATTACAGGCACCACCGGGTTAAGAAAGGTTTGAAATTATCTTTATGGTTTACTAGTTCATTTATGTGTGTCTACGGACCCCAAACAAAACACGTAAAGGTACTATTAATATACTTGCGGGTCTTTTTGATTATTTATGCCCTCGGGCCTTTTTAATACTTTATGGCCCACTCTAATACCAACACATACATTTTTATGAATTCCATTTATTAAAGTTAAGATGCAAGCAAATACAATAAATAAATGGCATAATCATCAAATAAGTAATATAACTCATTATAAACCTTATTTTACCTAATTGATAAGCAAATAGCAATTTTGGTACGTTCCCCTGAATATACAATTGCCACCAGTCACTCATGTTTCACTGTTACGTATAACTTTTTTTAGAAACGCAGTATGTGCTTCTTGAGTAGCAGTACTACTCATAGTAATAAGATGTATAGGGCTCATTGGCTAACATCTTGGAAATGTTATTTTTGATGTTATGAAATATTCTAAACTTTTGGGAATAGAAGCAAATAACCTTAAAGTACCGCATCATCAGCGCAATTTACATTATTATTTTCCACATAACTCCCAAATAAGTTATAATCATTTTCATATATTTCTCGAGATTTTACTGTAAACCACTGTCCAAAGCTTTTTTAGCTTTTGCGAGAATTTCAGCGGGAACTTCACAATATTCTTTCATTTTGTACGAACAAATCAGTCCTTAGATACACATGCTGTTTTCACTTTGGATGCGAGGAAAATTATAAAGTATTTCGAATTTTAGCTTGATTGAGCAACGAACTATTAAACCATAAAGTCTTGTATACACTATGGGCATTATTAGATGCTTTTACACCTCGGGCGACTAACAACCCCTCGGGCCAGAGGCACTCGGGTTTGGAAGTCGCCTTCGAGGCACAAACATCTACTTATCGGTCTATATACATAAATAATTAATTATTAGGAAATATTAATGGATCCTTGCGCAACGCTCGAAAGTTTTTCGTAGCTGCAGGTCAACGGAGGCAAGCTGGCCCTTGTTGTACACGTACTGGCCGCGCAGGCCACGCCCTTCTTGCCTTACATTGCGAGCACTGGTGTGCATCCACCTATTGCGAACACTCCCAGGTTAAGAAAGGTTTTAATTTACCTTTCGGAAATCTTGATTGGATCCTTCTGCAACTCTCGTACGTAGAAGTACGTACAAGTACGTACACTCTACGTACTTGTAGAAGAAAATCCTCGTGGGTGTAGATGGGAGGAGGCTACTCACCGAGCAGGTGGTCGACGCGCTGCAGGTCGACGGAGGCGAGCTGGCCCTTGTTGTACACGTACTGTCCGCGCAGGCCACGCCCCTTCTTGCCTTACATTGCGAGCACTGGTGTGCATCCACCTATTGCGAACACTCCCAGGTTAAGAAAGGTTTTAATTTACCTTTCGGAAATCTTGATTGGATCCTTCTGCAACTCTCGTACGTTTCTTGTAGGTGAAAATCCTAGTGGGTGTAGAAGGGAGGAGGCTACTCACCGAGCAGGTGGTCGACGCGCTGCAGGTCGACGGAGGCGAGCTGGCCCTTGTTGTACACGTACTGGCGCGCAGGCCACGCCCCTTCTTGTCGCGCTTCCAGTCCTCGATGAGGTTGCGCCCGTCGAGGCGACGACCTTCCTCCGACCGCAGCTCCGGGTCGTTGGCCACCTTGGGCAGCCAGTGGCGCCGCCCGCCGCCCAGCAGCACCTGCGCACGCAACACGCCACGCCCCCGCCGTCATTAACCCTCGCGTGGACACGCACGATATTGAAACGCAGACGTTAGTGTGGGGTACCCTTGTGACCCCCCACGAAAAGGTGTTACAAAAAAAGCACTTATATGAATTCAGAATAGTATTTGCTTTATTACGTATATTGTTATCCTTCTACAATATTATACAAGAACATTTATATGCCGAAACGATGGCCCAGATCGCTAAGGCCGTAGCGATCTCGGACCGAAAAGTCGGGGGGTTCGAGTCCCGCCTTGGGCATGGTTGTATTTGTGTTCGTCTTTTCACCCCTTATTATCGCTTCATCTTCATAGTTACCATACCGTTAACTACAATAGTGGTCGCTAATGACCTAGATGTTGAGACGACCTTAAATAACGAAGAGAACAAAAACATTTTTGTAAATTTTGCAAATATTTTGTAATATATTGAAAAGTTGGAAACAGAATGGTTTTACGTACTTATCTAAGTCGTGTTATCATCTTTGGAATAACTGTTATATTGAACGTTTGTAATGTCACTTCATTATTATTACAAGAACGCTTGGACACACTAATAGAGAACTTTTAGAAAATACGTAAAAGAAATATCTAACTCTCAATTCCACTGTCTAATATCTTGTTCACAAATAGCTGTCGTAAATGGCATTTCTTACAACTCGCGCAACACAACTGAGAATGTAAAACGCTGCGTGGAGTGTAAAACGAACGGTAATCGCTAGCTATCAGTACTTACATGTTGCACTAATACAATATCAGTCATAAAACAACGGACAAGTACAACAGAAATATAAATATGAACGTCAAAATATCAACAACGAGAATGGAAAATGAAGGGTATCTTGAGTCCCCTTGAGTCATTTCTTTGTAATACAAACACCATACCACTATGAAAAGTGTGTTAAAATCTTTCAAATAAATGAATATTTACATACGTGTGAGAAAACAATTCTACCATTTTTTCTGCTAATCATAAGGAAAAAACGAGAGCAGGAAACATTCGAGCCTCCGCTTGGCCATGTGAGGGTTAAGGGGGGCCCAAAAAATGTATACACCGCTCCGCCCCGCAGTATATAAAATGGGACCAAAAAATGTATTCACCGTACACCGCCGCGCTTCGCAGCATATAAACAGGGGCCCAAAAAATGTAT